>PVJI01000317.1:280884-291515 GCA_004026765.1 Micronycteris hirsuta | reverse complement strand
GATTTTATTTTATTTATTTTTAGAGAGTGGGGAAGGGAGGGAGACAGAGAGGGAGAGAAACAGCAATGTATGGTTGCCTCTCACATGGCCCTCACGGGGACCTGGCCTGCAACCTAGGCATGTGCCCTGACTGGGAATCGAACCGGGACTGCCTGGTTCCCAGCCCGCGCTCAATCCACTGAGCTACACCAGCCAGGGCAGGAAGAGTTTTCTTTGATAGTAAAATCCCAACTAATTGATGTAGAAGGAATGATGGAATTAGAAAATCAGCATTGCAAAGGAAACAGCGGAGAAATCTGAGAGACATCACTTTCTTCGGTGTTTGAAGTCGAGTATCACCCATAATGTGTCACCATGTGCTTTCTGATGCGGAGCATGAACAAGAACACACACCAGTTTGTGATGTTGCTGCCCAAAATGATAACCTGACTTCAATCAGGAGAAAACAGCAGACAAAACTGAGGAACATTCTCCAGAAAACCAGGGCTGTACGTGTCCACCTGAAATATCAAGGGAAGACTGAGGCGCTGTTTCTGATGAATGGACACTAAAGAAACGTGACAACGGAGTGCAGTTTGTTATCTTGGATTTTCTTTTCCTATTAACGGCATCATTGGGACAATAGATAAATTTATTGTTTGTAGATTAACTAATAGCATTTTATCGATGTTGATTTCTTGATTATCCTGATTTTGGTAATTGTACAGTAGTTATGAAATGAAATTTTTTGTTTTAGGAAATAGATGCTATAATATTCAGAGGTAAAGGGGAATCACATCTACAGCTTACTCTCAGTTTTAACACAAAGAAAGAGAGTGCGAGAGTGAGAGAGAGAGAGAGAGATTGAGAGAGAAGGAAAAGTAGAAAGGTAAAACAAATGTAATGTTAACATTTGGGGAATCTGAGTGGATATTATATAGTAATTCTTTGCATTATTTTTGCAACTTAGCATAAACCTGAAATTTTATCAAAATTAAAAGTTAAGCCTTGGCCGGTGGCTCAGTTAATTGAATTGTCATCCCTTACACCAAAAAGTTGAGGGTTTGATTCCCAGTCAAGGCACATACCCAGGCTGCAGTTTTGGTCTCCAGTCGGGGCACTTAACAGGAGGCAACTGATTGATGTTTCTCTCTCACATTGATGGTTCTCTCCCCCTCCCTTCTCTAAAATCAATAAACATATCCTAGGGTGAGGATTAAAATAAATTAAAAGTTAAAAAATTCAAGCAATGTAAAAATGTATATGCTATAAAAGGGAAAGTGATTTCTTCTTCTTTTAATTTTTTTCTCAGCGATAATCACAGTAGGCAGCGTTTGCTTTGCCTATACAAATATGTGTTTGTATGTGACTGTATGTATGCTCCTATGCACAATGTTTAAGTAGGTTCATACTATAATACTATAATAGAATGTCCTGCTACTTGTTTTTTTAACACTGTATCATTGATGTCTTTCCACGTCAGTACATATACATATATCTCTTTTTAAAAACTAGTTTATAACATCCAAGATATGGGTGTAGTACAATTTATTTAATAACTTTTCTATTCATGGGCATGTCCTTGCTCTCATGTCATCTGAAATTTCCTGATTTTCTACAAAAACTGCAATGAATAGTTTTATATCTCTATTTCTATGCTATGGACATATGGAATTCCTTAGTCAAAGGATATTCATATTTAACCCCTTAATAAACATTGCAAGGGCCATCTTAGAAAGCAGAAGTTCACCTCAGTAGTGTCTTTCAGTGATCATTGCCAGAGTCGTAGATTCGGAATAACCGTGAGCAGTGGCTGAGACCACTCTGGGGGCCATTTGGCTGGGCGTTATGGACCACGATTAGTGCAGAGCAGAGATGGTGGCCTCTTGTGTATTGCCCATGAACATCTCAGGCTGTGTGTTATCTCCTGCAGGCTGGTACATGACTACATGCAGTCTTTCAGGAGTTCATTGTTAACCGGAGAGTTTATGCCAGCTCTCTAAGTGCCCCATAATTAACTGCATGTTTTCTGGTGTGTTTGTCTTGAGAATACAGCTATTAATTATTGTGACTCTTGGATCACAGCTTATCTTCTAGTTTATTTTCCTCTCTACTGTTTTCTTGCCTTTTACTCTCAATTGAATCAGTGATATCAATGATATATCTGTAAGAAAATATTAGAAGTATCAAAACAGGCTTAATGCAAATGAATAAATATATTACTTCTTTTATTTTTTTATTTATTTTTTAAAAAGATTTTATTTATTTTTAGAGCGAGGAGAAGGGAGGGAGAAAGAGAGGGAGAAACAGCAATGTATGGTTGCCTCTCACATGGCCTTCACCAGGGACCTGGCCCAGGCATGTGCCCTTACTGGGAATCGAACCGGGACCGTCTGGTTCCCAGCCCGCGCTCAATCCACTGAGCTACACCAGCCAGGGCATACTTCTTTTATTATATCATCTACAATCCCCCTGGGAATATCTGCTCTACAAGCTGGGTTTTCATCAGCAACAGAAAAATAGTATGTGCAAAGGAAAGGCGGGAGAAATAGTTATGTCAAAGAAATGAAGGTTTTGAGATTGTTTCCAGGCCAGTGGAAAGGTTTTTGAATCATTACTATAAATGAACATATTAAAGATATAAGAATAGTTTTTAAAGGATAGAAAGAGACAATCCTAGGTGGCATAAGGTTTACTGTTACATGAGTCTAAAACAAAGGAAGGAAAGATCAACAGGTAGTTTTCATGTAACATTTATAGACTTTTGTTCCAAGTCCTGGATGCTAGGGAACAAGATGAATAAGATATGCTTTTTGTCCTTCAACAATTCATATTCTGGTGAGGGACATAGACATATGAGTGTATCCAATATAGTGTGAAGACTCTATGATATTGGTATATACTGGATGCAGATCTAAAGTATCAAGGGAACACAGAAGAGGAAATGGTTAGTTCTGACTCAGGGTATCAGGACAGTTTCAATAGGGATGTGAACTTTGGGCTGGGCCCTGAAGGATGAATAGGAGTTCTCCAGGTTGCTCAGCCATGATGGAAAGCATTTCCAGACAGAGAGAATAATAAATTGCACAAGAAAAGGCTGAATTTGGGTCCCTGGTATACCTATTATTACCTCTAAGGACCCTGAAGGTTAACACAAATCGAAGCCATTTTTTCCCCCACTTTCACATACGTACAAACTATCTGGGATTCTTAACATGCAGATCCGGGTTCTAACACTATAAACTGCTGTCCACTTCAGCAGGGCCTGCGAGTTGGTGTAACCTAAGAGCAAGATGGAGAACACAAAGTTGTCTTTTTGCTGTGAGCAAGTTAGTAAAAGTATTAGAAGCCTCTCTTTTTGAGACTGGTGTTTCAGAAAGAGATTCTGCCTTGTACCTGAACCAATCAGAGGTGTAAATTGAGGGTGACTCATCCTGGAGGTCACCTGCTCAGATGACACTGGGAGCAAGCACAGCAGAAAAAGTAAGGGCAAGTTTCGGGCGGGCCCAGTCCGTGTTGGTGGATCCAGGCCCCGGGCGTGGTGAGCTCAGTGGGGGTCTGGTGGGGAGGTGTGGAGGAAATCAGCACGTAGGAGACTTGCAGTTTTAAATTGACTGGGGCTTCTGTAGAATAACAACAGTTAGAAAAGTGTAACCCAAATTGCCATTTTGGGTTATTTTGATGGTGCTTCCCAGGTGTTTAATTTTTAGTAAGAAAGAGCTACATCAGTTGGGATGCTGTTTTGAATTCATGACAGTGTTCTTTCTCAAAAATAACCTTTAAAAAAAATCACAGAAGTCACAGTTCTTTGCAGAATGTTGGACAATAAACCATGCTTTTGTGGCCACAGTCGAGTGGATGATCTGGACTGATTTTTTTCCTTCCTATTTGCCATACATTACCCAGTCACCCTGCCCTCCTTGGGGAGCTAGCACGGGCGGGTGTCTTGGCGATGGGGAAACAGAATCATGGAGGGGCCCGCCTGTGGCGCTAAAGACAGACTGTGATCTCCAAATGAGATCACGAGCTTTTCTGCACTTTCATCTTCCCTGCTATTAATGCTGGTTGTGAAACGCAGTGGAGAGGCTTCATAAGACTAATGAAGGAAGAGGAAAGATCAAGTGATTATTTTTCACAGTGATTATTTTTCATCATCCTGGTCATGCCGTCCTTTCTGTGATGAAGCTTACAACCTGCACAGATGGTCTAGAGCAGACCACGTGGCTGGAACCGAGTACACAGGGAGTAGGATATCCTTACTACCACTGCATCCTTGAATATGCCCCCACGAAGACCACCGCAGAGACGAGATCATACTAGAATGATAAGCAATTTTTAAGGCTAAGGACTCACTAAGAATAAAATCAGACAGACATCTAAGATTTTGGGAGAGAATTATAAAATCAGTGGCTGAAGGAGATTGGTGATGAGGATATCACAGTTAAAGCTGATTCAAGACACTTCGATATATTCCCAAGTGCAAGGTCATCTGGTCACTTGCATTTTGTGGATCACTAAGTTTGTATCTTGGAATCAGGGTTCATCTCTTTCAATTTTGCTTCCACCAGAATTGCTCAGATGGTGATTCTCATGTTTTAGAGTGCATATTAATTACTGGGCAGGGTGGGGAACGTTTGGGGAATGCTAATGCCTAGGCAGCACCCCAGCCTGTCGCCTCGGGGAAGCCCGGAGGGCTAAGCCCATCCTCCTAGTGGTACTGTCTGAATGGGTCACACTGATTGACAAGTGTGGGTCTTGTGCCACTGGCAAACAAAGTCTTGTTTTTACTCCCTCTGGCCTCCCACGAAGAGCTAGAGCAGAAACCAAACAAAGGAAAGAGGTCCAAAAAGAAAAAACACCCACAGAATTGACAAACCCCAAGTTTTGTGTAGTAAATGTATTTCTAAAAGATTTTGTGTAAATCAAATTTGTGAGTTAAACTTGACTTTCCCTTTACTTAAACCTCAAATGTGTTATACCCACTTTTGATTTTCACGTGCTAGTGACTTTGCCATGTTAACTATATCTTTTAGCTCCACCCAGCCTTTCCAGCAAGAGTTTCTTTACTCATGAACAGAGTAAGTGAGAGCACAGGAGGTTCCCTGGTTTGGCAGCAGCAGATACCTTGTTCACCTGGGGGCTCCCTTCTCACACACTGACAGCTGGTGCGGCTCTTATCTCTCAGGGTTCACCTGGCTGCTGGTTTCCTGCATCCATCTGTGAGATTTACACTCTGGCCTCTCTAACTGGTCCCTAGCTAACCTGTCAAGTTGTGGCTGGACACCCAGAGTGACCTGGCCCTTGCCTACTCCTTCAGGATACACCACCTGTCAGACCAGTTGCCCTGGTCCAGCTGGTCACTGGTCTGGCTTCATTCTGGGTCAGCACCGCCTACTGACCAAAGGACCTAGAAGTTGGAGCTGAAGTTCATGCTCATGCTTGGCAGCCAGCAAGTCCTGCCCGTATTTGTTCCCAGAATAGGTAAAAGGTAGTCTTATACCAAAAAGAAAAGTTTTTTGTTCCCTGACAGTGGTCTCTTCTGAGATGCACAATCTCTTCTTCCTCCCACCTCTGCCCTCAAACCCCACAAATATGTCTGTTTTGTCCATGCAGAACCCACTGGATCTTATTCTTCAGTTTTTTACTCCACTGTCACAAAATCCTGGAAACAGTTTCCCAGTTTACTAAACCATGTTGTCAATCCAAATGAGCTATCATTCATCTTTCTCTTCCTTTTTTTTTTTTTTTACCTCCCTTCCTTTCTCTCTTTCTTCAGTTTTTTCTTTTCTAATATAGTGACAAGTATGTACTGCACTGATTTTCCAGTTACAGGTGCATCAGGGCATTTCATTAATTCAACAAAAATGTAGTGATGCTGACTACGAATTAGGTACTGATCATACAGCAGTGAGTAAAATTCCTGTCCGCACAAAGTTAGATTCTGGCAGGGGGAAGAAGGTAAATAATGAAACGATAGCCTGCCAGGCAGTGAAAAATGCTGTGGAGAAAAAGAAAGCAGCAGAGGGGCTGTGGCACCTTAGTGAACAACATTTGTAACTTTCAGTAGGGCGGTCCGAGAAAGGTGAGAAGGTGACATTTGAATCAAGACCCCGGAAGTGAGTTTAAGTGTCAGGTGGGATGTCTGCGAAAAGCGTGTTCAGAGGCAAACATGTAAAGGCCTTGAGACTGGAGTGTGCATCCCGTGTATTCATTTACTGCCTATGGTTGCTCTTTCGTGTATTGCCCATTTATATCACTTGCCCTTTTCTATTGTTACTTGATTTTTGTCTTATAAAACAGCTCTCTTATAGGACTTTTAAAATGATCCTATTTATTTGTCTTGTTTGCCATAATTATTTTTTTGGTATCATTTTCTTAAGAACCTGTTTTAATTTGCTTGCCTTTTCCTTGAAACTTCTTTTATTATTTTGAAATCAGAGAAGTAACCTTCTGTCCAAGTACAGCTAATGATTTAGTTCTGTTCTCTTACAGTTTCTATTTTTAAAAGTTTTCCCTGGATATTTACTGATTGACCCATCTGGAGTTTATTCGGTGTACTGTGTGATGACCCAAATTGCCCCCCACCCCAACTGCCAACTAATTGTCCTAACACCATTTATTAACTAATTCATGAAGCATCCGTTATTATACATTAACTCTTATACATCATAGAAACTATTTCTGGGTTATCTATTTTTTCTCAATGATTTATTCTTGCACCAATATCGGTATTTTAAAAAACAATTTAAATGATGTTTCAGAATCTGATATGGGCCCCCACATTATTCCTTTTCAGAATTTCTTTTGTGTTCTCTTCTATTTTTTTTTTCCAAGTAGATTTTGAACATTTGAATCATTTTGTCAAACTTCAAAAATGCCTGTTGAAATTTTGATAGAAATTATAAATTTTATAAATTAAATGTTAACAATTAACATCTTAATAATATGCAATCTCCCCATTCATGTATATGGGATGTCTCTCCATTTATTCAAACTTCTTTTATAATATTCAATAGTTTCATGATCTTTTTCATATTAACTAAAACTTTCTCCATATGGGTGATACCTTGTTTTTCTGCTGTCAGGTTCTAAACGTTTGTTCCTCCAGGGACAGCAAAAGGCTCCAGGGTGGCTGAGGAATTTCACTAGAGACGTAGGGGCCACAATAGTTTGCCAGCCCAAGTGACTTTAAACAGTTTTCAAAGTGTGGTTTCCAGACCAGCGGCATCAGCAACACACGGCCATTACTGTTACAAATACAAATTCCTGGGCCTCGCCAAGGCCTACTGAGTGAGAAACTTGGGGGGTGGGGCCCGGCTGGTTGAGCCCTTCAGATAGTACTGCTGCATACTAACCAAAGTTTGGGAAGTACTGCTGTAACGCGATGATTCTTAACCTTGACTGCTCAGTAGAGCCACCTCAGGAACTTTTCAAAATCACCGGCGCCAAGTTATTTCTCCTTTCTGCCCCAACTCTGAATTGCCCTCGAGTGGTACCCTGAACAAGGTCCTTTTAACTTTCACGAGGTGATTCTAATGCATGGCCAGAGCTGAGAACCACAGCTCTAAATTGAAGGTCGCATGTAAACTGAGGGGGATTATACCTCATAGGGCTGTTGCAGGAATTAAGTGATACAATTTATAGGAAAAGTGTAGTGTAGTGCCTAGCAAATGGGAAAGCACGAGACCAAAGGTAGTTATTGTTGGTATAATCCTCAGACTTAGATTGGTGCTACATTGTCAGGTCATGAAAGGTCACGGGGAACTCGAGGGCCCTGCATCGGTGCATTCTGGTTATGGCTCTGAAGTTACCTGGCCGTACCCATTATTGCTGCCACGAAGCGGAGTTTCCATTGGTGGCTGTAGGTACTTGCACACGCACCTGCTATTTGCTGTAACCTTTTCTCTCTGCTTGTGAGGACCCTACTTGTAACAGTGTGGTGATCGGCTGTACAGGCTTTGACATCAGGTGGCTTGGATTTAAACCTCAGCCTAGACACTGAGAGCTGTGTGACCTTGGACACAAAATCTAAGCCTCAGTTTTCTCATCAGTACAATGGGGATACCTCTCATGCAAAGGTTACATAAGATAAGGCTTACAAAGCCCAATGTCCAGTGTGTGGTGAGTGCTCCAAAAATGTTGATATTACTTACATTCATTGCTTTCACTGCCTGTGAAGTCATTTCTGATGATTCAGACCACACTGATCTCTCTTATCCCTAACTTCTTAAGAATTTATATTTTACTTGTTTGGTGCTGAATGCACTGGTCATTTCTCATACTAGATATACTCAGGCTCTTAGATTCAAAACTGTGTCCTCTCTGAGACTTTCCATTTGTTTGGAATGCTGTTTTTACTTTATTTTTTAAAAAGATTTATTTATTTATTTATTTTTAGAGAGAGGGGAAGGGAAGGAGAAAGACAGGGAGAGAAACATCAATGTGTGGTTGCCTCCTGCACGCCCTCCACTGGGGACCTGGCCCATAACTCAGGCATGTGCCCTGACTGGGGATTGAACCAGCAACCCTTTGGTTTGCAGCCCACACTCAGTCCATTGAGCTACACCAGCCAGAACTGTTTTTACTTTATATTCAATGGTTCAATTAGTAATTTTGTGGCTCTTTTGGGAAGATATTCTGTATTGAGCACCAGTGTAGACCGTCAATATGGAAGGGTTCATATTTTCTGCAGTATACACAGAAAGCTCTGCATAAATGAATGTTTTGCCTCAGAAAATGTTTCCTTAAGAAGAATGAAGATGGTCTTAGGATCTACATTGGTTGAACTCTAGTTTCTACTTTATTATAAACTAATCTTATTGCCAGACCTCCAATTAAGTCGGAAAATTGGGTCGTTTCTTTGGACAGTCCTCCCACTAGTTTCGTGACCCTCCCCGTTTTGCCGCCTTTATGTCATTTAAACATTTCACTGTTTTAAGTTCAGCCTAAAAGTTTTATTGGTTTTCCAGTTATCTCTGTATCCAGGATTTTACTGGTTGTTTATCTAAGTCTTCTTGAATACATTACTATTTGTTTTGCTAATTCTGTCATTTTTAAAATGCTTTCTTTCAGTACATAAGAAAAAGGGCCTTGAAGACAGGGTTGGTCGGTTAAAAGAACTTTCCCTTTGTTGCTCTTTGTTCCTGCCACTAAATCTTTAAAAGTGGGCACTTAGAAGCTTTTGAGGAAATGTGTGAGCAAAGGGGAAGAAAGGTAAAGAGGATGGAATGTTAAATTTTGACTTACGCTTTCATGGAAGGTGCTTCATAAATATTATTACATGTGTGGGTGTTGTACACACACAACCACACAGGGGCACACCTTGTTTTATTGTGCTTAGCCGTACTGCACGTCACAGATGTGTTTTTACAGATTGAAGGCAAGACACTTCACCAGCAGAAAGATTGACTTGCTTTAGTCCCATACATTGCGGTTGTCTGGAACTGAACGCGCAGTATCTCCAAGGTATGTCTGTGTGTATGCATCATGCTTTTTACTGATTGTGGAAAATTGATTTGAGAAACATCAATTTCTTGCTCCACTTATTTATGCAGTCATTGACTGCTTCCTGTATGTGCTCTGACCGGGGACCAAACCTGCAGCCTTGGTGTAGGGAATGATGCTCTAATCAACTGAGATTCCTGGCCAGGACTGCGTGATGTTTTTTAAAAAATGAGTCTCTGGCACCCATGGTTACGTACATAATAAAATTCATCTCCCACCTGCTTCTTCCTCAGTCTACCATGCTGCATGTAAATGTAGAGAACTTTGTATTTTTAGAAGATACTTGTCAACACTGCATTGGAAAAATCTGCTAGTAAGACACTCAATTCTTTCTAGTTATACAAATAATTATATAAAAATATTGGATTAACCTTTTACAATTTACAGTCCTTTTCACAAATGTTAATATTTCATTAATCCTGTGAAGCATTATTACCATGATTTTTAAAAAATTATTTTATTGTTCAATTACAGTTGTCTGCATTTACCCTCCCCCCACCCCACCCCAGGCAAACCCACTTCCCTCCCTTGCTTCCACCCTCCCCCTTGGTTTTGTCCATGTGTCCTTTATAGCAGTTCCTGATTACCCTTGTCCCCCTTCTCCCCTTCCCCCTCCCCTCTGGTTACTGCCAGAATGTTCTAAACTTCAATGTCTCTGGTTCTATTTTGTTTCTCTGGTTGTATTTTGCTTGCTTACCTCACAAGCGTCTTGGCTGTGACTGATCTGAATTCCCCAGTAACTGATCTGGCCTTGGTGCCTTCGCTCCTGAGTCCTCATACAAAACTTTTTAACATTTCATATAGTAGAGGCTGCATGATGATGTACTCCTTGAACTTGACCTTATCTGAGAAGCACCTTATCTGCCCTTCCATTTTAAATGAAAGTTTTGCTGGATAGATTATTCTTGGTTGTAGGCCCTTGCTTTTCATGATTTGAAATATTTCTCTTCAGCCCCTTCTTGCTTGGAAGGTCTCCTTTGAGAAATCCGCTGACAGTCTTATGGGGATTCCTTTGTAGGTAACTGTCTCCTTTTCTCTTGCTGCTTGCAAGATTTTCTCCTTATTCTTAATCTTGGGTAATGTAATTATGATGTGCCTTGGTGTGTTCCTCTTTGGGTCCCACTTCTTTGGGGTTCTCTGAGCTTCTT
>PVJI01000317.1:15839-280784 GCA_004026765.1 Micronycteris hirsuta | reverse complement strand
TCTTCATTATCTATTCAAAAATACGTTCAATTTCTTGTTCTTCTTGTCCTTCTGGCAGCCCTATGATCCGGATGTTGGGTCGTTTACAAATGTCTCTGAGGTTCCTGAGTCCCTCCTCATTTTTTTGAATTCTTGTTTCTTCCTTCTGATCCACCCCATTGGTTTGAGTCCCAGCTTCCTTTTTTCCCCTATTGGTTCCCTGGAAATCTCCCTCCATTATCTTTATTGTATTCTTTATTTGTTCATTTATTTGCGTCCACCTTTCTTCCAGTTTTGTTAGCATTTTGGTTACCAGTGTTTTAAACTGAGCACCTGATAGGTTGACTATGTTGTCATCTGTTAGTTGTAATTTGTTCTGCTCTTTCATTTTGGCCACTTTCATTCTTTTTATCTCGGTGCACTTGTTGGATCGCTGGTGCCGGCAACCTGGGTCGTTTTTTGGGTGATGTTTCCTCTGGGGGCGGGGCCTGGGAGAAAGCAATGGCGACTGCCGATCACCATGGGCTCCCGTCACCCCTCCGCTCCCTAGTTCCCCACTGCCTTTTCCGCCAGTCTCGGCTCTGCGGGCTCCCACTGGCCTCTCTCTGGAAGCGTCCCGGCTTGCGGATTCACCCGTTGCTTGGGGTCGTGCTTTGGTTAGGCGCTCGCGGTGTGAGTTCCTCCGCTTGGTTCTGCCCCACTTACTGGCCTGGATGTTCGTCCTCTCCAACCTCCTGGGTGTTGGACTTCACTTCAATTTGTTTCTGTCTGTTCCGGTTGTTTAATTTTTTGCTATTGTGTTCGTTGTTTAGACACTCTGGATGTGCAGGCGGTGAGTGTGTCCACCTACGCCGCCATCTTGGTGGAAGTCCTGCTATTACCATGATTTTATAGAGGCAAAAAAAAACGGGTTCGGAGAAGACAAGTGACATAAGGTCACACAGCCAGTAAGTAGAACTATGTCACAAGTTCATGACTTTTGAATCCAAAGTCCAGTCTCTTTTTATTATGCCATTGAAATCAAGGGGGGAAATCCTCTGTGCACACAAAATACCAAACACTAGTGGGAAAACAAATAGTTTTGGTCTTAACAAGAGAACTTCAATTAAATCTGACTATCCTACGCCTGCAGTTAAAGGTTCCCCCCGCCCTCCCCCCCCCGATTGCATTTAGTCCTTGTCTTAACCCTTGGTCACAGGTGACCTGAAACGAGTTGCTTCAATGGCACCAAGAGTGGACCCTTTGTCTTGTCTTCTACTTTTCACTTGCTGCACATTCAGTATCGGCTCTATTGAGTCACACAGTGTTCACTTTATCAGTTGGTTTTAGGGTACAGCTCATGTAAATGCATTTTAGCTTTAGTTTCTGGCTCGTAGCAGGGAGAGTGGCACACCGATCTACTGCGGAGCAGTCTGCGAGCTTCCTGTGAATCCATGCTAAGGCTCCTTGCAGGTTCCGGGTCCATCAGGGAACCACTCACCAGGTCTGTTTTCTGACTCAGGTTGGCCGCTGGTATTTAATATAGCTACTCTCTTTAAAGTAACATGTTCATTCCGCTAGGTTCCAGTAAGTTAGGCCTTCTCCAAAAGGTGGAGACGACATCAACCAGAACACACGCTGGGAGGTTCTGTGCTGGGTTCCGACCGCAGGCCTGTTTCTCAGCCCATTGCCCTGGGGTAGTCATCCACCTACCAGGCTCAGACGCACCGGCCAAGAGTGCACCTGCACTTTCCTGAGCAAATCCCTGAGATTTTGCCCAAACTTTACAACACGTACATGCTCATTCACACGACTTTACAGGCAAGTCTATTCAGCTGTGTCTTCCACAGCTGGCATGTCAGGCATGTGCCAGGCAATCAAGGAAGAGTTATGGAGTCTCAGCCTTCTGTGGGAATTCACATCTGTCAGATACAAATCATCCACTTTTTGTAGTTTTTATTGACTATAATATAGGCCCTGGCCATACCACCTGGATTATGTATCTTTTGAAAATATCATTTATCTAAACATAAGTAGTGGGATTCTTACTGGTTCAGAAATTATTCACAGAGAAGTTATTGCTAATACTTCTCAAGCTGCAGGGAAAGAAAATCATAGCTGGTACATATTCTCTTGCCTGTGCACTATGCTTTCTTCTGAGAAGGAGAAACAAGGGTTAAATGGCTAAGATGGTAAATTTTTTTACCATACTTATAAAAAGAAAAATTTACTAGAGATCTTCAGAACAACTCTTGGGAAAACAATCGGAGAAGCTCTCACGGCCTCGCCAGTCTCCTTGCTACAATACAATAAAATGAGCAGCCAGCTACTCAATGTATACAACAGCCATCTCTCAGAGAGGAAACATCTCACACACTCTGATCTTGGGTAACACCAAGCTTTGTCACAGAACTTGCAAAAAGCTCTTCATGATCTGGCCTCTATTTCCTTATGACCAGCCAGTACTAGTTAGTGGTCTATTTTCAATTGCTTGCATAGGACTTCTTACCTTAGATTCAGAGGTGTTCAAACTGTGGCCCACGGGCTGCATGCAGCTCAGGATGGCTATGAATACAGCCCAACACAAAATTGTAAATTTACTTAAAACAGTATGAGATTTTTTTGTGTGATTATGTGTTGCAATGTATTTACTGTGGGGCCCAGAGACACCAAAAGGTTGGACACCCTTGCAGGTGGTCTCTGTGCCTCACTTTTCCCGTCATTTTTCTTATGGCTAACTCTTATTCATCCTTCAGAGCCTGCTTAAACATCATCTCCTAAGGGAGGCCTTCTTTAAACTCCCTACTGAGGTCTGGACGTCTTGCTGTCTCTCTAGATCAATCCATCCACCCTCTCCTATAAGTCTGGATTGTTCCTTTGTAGCAGTTAATACAACGTATTTATGTAATTAGCTAATATTAGTCTCTCCCACAGTGCTGAAAGTCCTACCAGGTAGGGACTGTTTCTCTCGTTAATCATTGTATTTCCAGCATCCCAGTATCTTGTGTACAGCAGATACTCAATACTCCTTTACCAGGTACAGCCTTTTATCCCACAAGCCTACCTTACTAGCTATTCTCAAGTGAGTAGGTGGAGGCACATAAACTTTGTGAGCTTGGTGGTGGAGACAGTGGCTGAAGAGTCGGAGATTAAAGACTTCGGGGCTGGTCATGTGGGGAAGCAAGAGGGAGTAATGAGACTACGGGGTGCTTGTTTAATGTTTCCCTTCCACTTCCCCAACATCCCACTCTCACCCCAAACAAGCCATTCAACGATAATTTATGCATTCTTTTCTTTAGGGAATGAGGTAAACCTCAGATTACAAAACCAAAGCCAAAATAATTTTGCAGAATTAGAATGTGTTCAAGAAACCAGTCGCAATTTAACTGGGTCAGACTGCAGCATGGAGACGACTGTGTTCCTCCAAACACAAGCTTCCCTCTCCCACGTGGGGGAAGACAATAAATACTCTTTCTCCTGCTCCCAGTCGCCAAGGAGGAAGTTTCCTCTCTGCATCGCCCAACGCTACTTCTTTTTTGCTGCTCTTTTCCCTTCTCCTTTCCTTGGTTTCCCCTTTCCACGAAGCTTCTTCAGACGCAACTGCTCATCCTTGAAGTCCTGATGCTCATCTCTGAATGGAGAAAGAAAAAAATAAGCCAGTATTCTTAAAGATTGCAAAAGTACACCAATGCAGCAGTGTTCCCTTAGGTGCTTCTGGTAATTCATCCTTGACTTCCACAAAGCACATGCTCAGCTTGGTGAGCAGAAAGGACAGGGAGTCCCCAACATACGCTGTGTTGTTCCAAAGGTTCACTTGTAAGTCACAGTTCTCCCTCACAGAAACAATGTCACAAATAGTTAACTCCTAGGCCAGGCTTGTAAACCTGTGTAACTATGATATGACACTAATGATGACCCCAAATTTCCCTATAATACGAAGACAAAACACCGAGAGGGGCAGAAACTGGGTAAACACTTTAGTAGCTGCATGGAGACCCCCAAGTCCCCAGGAAGTAGCACCTATGACAAGGGGGAACGGTGTGGTGGAAGTCTCCTTAATGGCAGCAGATAATTCACACCAGAAGGCTGCAGGGGAAAGGCAGGTGGAAGCCAAATCAAAAGACAGGTACTCTGGGGATCGAGGCAGCCATGACTACTGGACACGTGGATGCGGTATAAGATGAAGCCTGCCTAGAGTGTGTAAAAATGTCTGCATTCTAACATCAAATACCTAAATAACAGTGTGATATTTATTTATTTTTTTACAAAAGATTTTATTTATGTTTAGAGAGGGGAAGGGAGGGAGAAAGAGAGGAAGAGAAACATCAATGTGTGGTTGCCGCTCAAGCATCCCCTACTGGGGAGCTGGCCCACAGCTCAAGCATGTGCCCTGACTGGGAATGTAATGGTGACCCTTTGGTTTGTAGGCTGGCACTCAATCCACTGAGCCACACCAGCCAGGACTGATATTTAAATATGTAAGCTCTGGAACCCATTTGAACCTGAGTTCAAATCACAGCTCCACCATTTAGTAGCTGTGTGACCTTGGATAAGTGGCCTTCCCTCTCTCAATCGTCATCTCTTCATCTGTAAAGTGGGGACAGTAATGGCATGTGCATTAAATGTGAGAGGGGGTTTGCTGGCCAACTTTTAACTCCCTAGGCTGTTTGAAAATAGTGGTTTGATAGGGTACGTTGTTTCAGTCCATGGACATGATGGGTACCACAGACCTTGTTGGGATTAGCTATGATTGCCCCCCAAAATCTGTTCTGAGCAAAGCGGCCAGAGTAATTCTTCTAAAATATAAGTCACATCATGTTACCCCTCTGTTCAGAACCCTGCAAATAGTTTCCTATTTCACCCAGAGCAAAAGCCAGAGTCCTCCCACGGCCCTTAGGGCCCTTCACGATCTGCCTGGAGTCCTACCACCATGCTGTTCCTGGGACATACCAGGTGCACGTCAGCCTCAGGGCCCTTGCTCTGCTCTTGCCCCTGCCTTGAAAGCTCTTCCTCAGGTCCCACTGGGCTCACTCACCACCTTCACCCTTGCAATGAGGCAAGCCCCGGCAGTCCTGTTTAACACTGTGACCCTTCTGCTCCCCGCCCACTGAGTGCCTGTCACCTGTCAGCACCCTTGATCCTGCCCAGTTGGCTCTATTTTTCTTCCCATGGATGTCCAAGTTTGTAACATACCACATAATTTACTTATTTACTATATCTGCGCCCCCCACCGCCAGCACCCTCTCTCCCTCATTTCTATCTACTTCCAGCCAGAAAGAAAGCTCCAAAGTCAGGGATCTTTGTCTCTGTTGACGAAATGGCCCAAGTACCTGCTGGACTAAATGGACCACTGTTTGTGAGTCCCTGTGCTTCCCTCCCCGGCAAGTCTGGGAGTAATATTTTCTTCATTGGAGGTTGTCTAGTTTCATCCTGCCTGATGCCACAGCAGGCCTTGCTTTCAAGGTACCGTTTGCCATAACTAAATACATGAAAATAACTGTGCTTTCCCATGGATCACTAAAGTGTTTTTTTCCCCGTCTCCAAAGATAAGGCTTTTTTCCCAAACAAAAAGAAAGTGGCAGCAAATAGGTCCATTAAAATAGCTGAGTATGATTTTGTTATGGGTTATAATTTCCTACTTAGGAGATCTGCCTTCCAGTGATATTTTCTTTTGGGCCATAATAAAATTAATTTTTATCTTCTGAGCCCAGACAAATGGCAAGGGAAACTGTCCCAAAAGCAGAAATTGAAAATGTGTCATGGATTATAATCTCTAATAATAGATTAACTAAGAAAATCTATCCTGTTTTGTTCACTGCTGCTCCCCTGTGCCCATGTTAAGTGCCTACACATGGCAGGTACTTAAAAAAATATCCATTGGATAAATGAATGGACCGATCTTTAGCTATCTGGGATGAACTAGTAATTTTATTATACTAAGGTGAACAGTCCCAAATTAATTTTTATTTTGTTGTCCTAAGAGAAGTCCAATTAAAAAACATGTTAAATTTTTAAAAGTAGGCATTTTAACTTTAAACAATTATGCACTATTTGAATTCTTTTGTAATGTCCATGTATTAGTTTGTTAAGTAAGACTTTCTTTTTGTAAAAAAAGAAAATGATCATGTAATTACTTGATCTATTTTTTTCCAGAGTTGTATATAGTCCTAAGCTCCCACTTCCTACACATACTCAAGCATACAATTGCATGGCGGAAAGAGACTACTATTCTTAGTATTACACGTATTCTATTCTAGTATCTATTCCACATTATTCTTAACAGTGAACTACAGCTTACTTAGGCCGTGTCAGTATATCAAAAAGGCCATGTCAGTACATCAAAAAGAAAGGAGGCCCCCCCATGCCAGCGAGGAGGCAAAGGGGCCACGGGGCAGGGACTCTCCTCATCTGACCAACGGGAACCTGCTCAGTGTTTACACCAGTTTCCTCTGCCTCTGCCAAGAGTGCGCTTACTGATTAAACATCTCTCTGTAGCTCAGCATCTAGTCAATGTTAAGTCACATTATAGTCCTAATTAAAATATGTCTTCCAATAGGTGCATGTTTCTTTTCATTCTTGGTATGCTGATTATAGATACTGTGAAAGCCTTTACCTCCAGACTGTACCTTTTGAACTACCTGGGCGCTATTATAAGATCCACAAAACTATAAAGATAGAAAGGCAACTTTTTTTCTTTCTTTTTCTGATCTACTACAAAAATCTGTTACAGGTTGCTCTTTGTTTTTTTGTTTTGTTTTGTTTTTTGTTTGTGTCATTACCTGTAGAGGCCATAAAAACGCAGTATCCCCATGAGTGCAAAATAAGTGTTGTGATTTGGGTACCAGTCATAAGTCTCCTTCCTCTTGGCCAAAGGCTGCTCACTAAACAGTTTCACCACTTTCATGGATTTGGAATCAGTAGGCCTGGCAACCTCACCAAATAGCCGGGCACTAAGACGAGACATGCGCAAGGCGTATTCTGAGAGCGAAGACATTTCTGGGGCACCAAGGAGCAGGAGTCCCTACAGAAAATGAGAAGAGAACCAGGTTATTGTAAGAAATACCCAGGTTACCGAATGAACACCTTAGGAAATCAAAACACAGCAAGTCACACGTGAATCTGTTCATGTTGTTGGCAGGACATGCCTTGGAGTTGAGAAATATCCATAGTACAAGTGGCTGTTTTCCTTTGCATGTTTTACATTTGCAATTTTTACATTTGGTGTTCACATACTATTGCTCCTTTGCTCTACCACCCATTTTACAATGAAGTATTTTGTGATTCAATAGGTTATTTCCTGATGGTCACTTTACCTCTTCGTAGGCTAGATAAGGGCAGAGAAACAAGTTTTCCTTCCCCAGCGTTATTATACCTTCAGAAAACACCCACCTCAGCAGTCTGCAGAATAAATATGCTGACTGCTTGCCATCTAAAGGTTTAATCATGGCAGAGAAATAATTATGCTGTTGTCTTTATTATCAGCCCTTTGAACAGGGATCTCCTCAAGGGCTCCAGATGGCTGAGAACTGCTAATGAGTGATGAGGTCATTTAGCCTCTAGGTTGCTGGACTGAATTCTGCCTAGAGACTGAGAGCCATTTGGGAAAAACAAACAGAGACAGTAGTCTTATGGAAATAAAATGAAGAGCTCAAAAGATTCATCTTATTCCTGAATAGAGGGCACTTATGAATTGTGATGTTACTTGTCTTATCTTCCATCTCATATATTTTACTGTAATGCAAACTAGCTAAGATCTTATTAGCTGAAAACAGTAATTTTTTCTTCAGAGGCACAGAATGTTGAAATAGGTATATAAATGGTATCTGTAATATACAGAAATTACAGCTACTATATATCAAAAACTATATAGGTTATACATAAAAATCAAGGACGTTGCTGGTGGAATAACTACTTATTCCATTCCAGTTGAAATGTAGGGGTAACTACTGGCAGAATATGCTAAGTTACATGACATTTTTGTACATAGTGAGATGAGAATCTGCTAAGAGACCATCCTGGGGGATAGTTCAGCTGAGACTAAAAAGGAGTGGATCTCCAAACAGAAAAAAGTCATAAACTTATCTTGAAAAACCAGTGGGAGAAATATACAAAAACCCCTCCTAAACAGGAATGATGCCAAGTAAATTTCAAAATAGCTCATGCAAGAAAAAAACAAACAAAACGTTAACCAGTGTTTTAATGAAGGAATATTTCATGTCCATGTTAAGATCCATACAAAGAGCAGAGGCTGGCCTCAAACCAACTTCTGAATTGTCTGTCTCAACCCACTTGCCATTCTGAAACCAACCAAGCAATCTCGGGCCAATAGTGCCACCTGAAGGCCAGCAATGGGAGAACTGTCAGATCCAAGGTCTCCGCCTTCCCCCTACCCCAAAACCTGGCTCTTTCTTTTTCCCTTTTCCTTTCAGTGTGCCTGGTTCCCAGATTTACTTCACTCCCAACACTTGCTTCATTATGTGGATGGGGATGGGTTGGGGTTCTATTTTATCAATGAGGAAAAAAGTCATTAATTGTTTAATACAGCGACTTTCAACTGATAATGCTGCAAGAATTTTTAAAACATGCAATACCTGACTGTTTAGTCAGGGGCACTGACATATTTTCCTTTAGATTGTCAAAGAAAAAAATGACAACAGCCAACACAACAATAACCATACAGTGTGAGTGAATCAAAATTACACCTATTTTTGTCAGATTGGCAAAAATGTACTTTTTTGGTGTGCCATAGGACTCTAGTAATTAGTTTGTGTGAACTATGAGATGAAAAAGGTTGAAAATTGCTGGTTTAACGTATAAATAGAAAATAGTTAACAAATCAGTGCTTTACACCTCCAAAGGCCTTGCAAATGTCCAGTAGTTGCCTTCAGAGTTACAAAGTTTCTTTGCATGCTTTATCTTTTCTGCTTCCTGCCTTTAAAGTTAAGTTTTTCCAAACATCAGAGGGAAAAAAAAAACTTTCTTAATCAACTTTACTTTGTTTTGCTTAATTACTGTTATGGTATCGGAATAGATTTTTGTTGCAATTGCATGCTATTTTCACTATCAGTTATTTGTTAGGTGGCCTAGGAACCATTTAGTTAGGTTATCCTGAACCTATTCTCTCTCAATCTGAGTTTCCTTTTAGGAAAACAAAGCTCGCAGGACTACTGTGAGAAATAAGTAAGGCAGTGGCACCCAGTAAATGGCATTCACTTTAAAAAAAAAATCTAAATCTGTTGGTAAGTTGGTGTTCTATCAGACAGATTTGTTTATTCCTGTCCTTATTTAATTATGCAAAAGAGAGAGAGCGAGAGAGACTCCATGAAGTTAGACTTGTACCTCTCTGGGATAATATCCTTACTTACAAAGATTGACAGCCAGAGAAATGAGGGAGGGGACCAACAGCTTGGTAACTTGACAGATAAAAAGGAAGAAGGGACTTACTAAAATGACGCTAAGCTATGGCCATGCCCACTTTAGAATGTAGCAAATTACTAGGACACATAGCTCATAAATCATAAGGTCTCATTAGAACCCACTGGTTAGAACATGGTTATATCACAAAATCAAGTCCTAAAACTTTTATGATGGAGAAAGGGAATGTAGTAGAAACAAGGAACCACTTGATAAATAGAAGGAAACTGAAAATGCTTATAGTAATTACCAGTTACTGCTCTGTAGTCTCCTTCCACACAGCACATGTGTCTGATTAAGAATGGCATAGGAGCCTGGCTGGTGTAGCTCAGTGGATTGAGCGCAGGCTGGGAACCAGAGGGTCCCGGTTCGATTCCCACTTGGGGCACATGCCTGGGTTGTGGGCCAGGTCCCCAATAAGGGCCATGTGAGAGGCAACCATACATTGCTCTTTCTCCCTTCTCCTCTCTCTAAAAATAAATAAATAAAATCTTAAAAAAAAAAAAAGAATGGCATAGGAGCTTGGTGTTCTTTTTTCTTTTTCACATAGGCTAAAACAGCTAAAAAGTTCTGCTGTCTATAAATACTGGTTCAAAGACTGGCAAACAGCCACTTTTTTACTAGCTTTACAATTTTTAAGAAAGTTCAAAAGCCTTACTTAGGACTTCTCAGGACCCTGGTAGGCTTTTTTACAGATTCTTTCAATGTTGTCTTTAAAAAAATATGAGGACCCTGTTAAAGGCTTGAAAGTAAAAGGCAAATAATTTACATGTCAATTAGACTTTTATTCACATGAAGCCATTCTAATGGGTACAATTAAATCACTTTTCTTTCAATGTGAACTAAAAAAACAATATCATGAAGAAAAGTGAACTGTGGTTGAAAACGCTAAGCAAAAACAAATTACTCCAGCATATTAAGTCCACACAAGAAAATTCCCATGTTTTTACCTTGGCATAAAAGGGCAAGTTTCTTTGATCTTTGATGGGGCTGAAGCACTTAAAAGGCCAGGTTTATTGTTTATTTCAATATTGGTTTTAGATTATTTAGATTAGGTTTGCCTTTTTTTTCTTTGAAAAGTGCAGGAGTTCTTAACCTGGATATCTAGCGTGGAGAATCCCATGGAACTTTAAAAATGTATGCTGAAATGTGAGTGTACGTGTGTGTAAATCCTGCTGGGGGGAGAGTTTTTTCGTTTCTCCAAAACCAGTGGTTGGAGGGGTACACCAGCTTTGGAGCTGAAAATGTGGTTGGGATTTTGCCTCTGCTCTTTAACGGCCATGTGAGGTTTGTAGTAGTAGTATTGTATTCTTCACCTCCGTTTTCTCATTTAGTCCATGAGGACAGTGACACTACCTCTCGCATTGTAAAACTCCTGGCACAATGCCTGCCCTAATAATCACCAGGCCTCAAGGAACTCACGCACACTGTGCACACGCGTTTCACAGGAAAACAATCTAAACGCAATGCTTGACTATTTTTAAAGCCCGGTACCATTATTTTACTGGGTCGTATAGAGGCATGAATGGCTCTGAATATATATCTGCTTTATTCAGTTCAACAAAAACATCCCCAACCCCTCAACCTACTGGATCGTGCCTGTCAGTGATGGAAGGATTAGGGTCAAGTCATCTGACAATGAATCGGCAGGGTATTTAGAGAATTTTATTTAAATTATCGCTGTATTATATTTTTCTTAAACTGGTAACAAAATTAATCTGCATGCCCCACACAAACCTACGGTGCAAAAAGCCCTCTGGTGAGCACAAAAACTGAGGCTTGAAAGTTCCTAAACAGGAAGACAGTAACTGCACGGGAGAGGGAACTACGCTAGCCTCCTTCGTTTGGAAAATTCTCCAATTTACGCAGGAAAAGGCCAAGTTGATTGTATGATGCCGCCGAAACCTCCCCGCTGCTTACTGATGAAATGGACTCATCCTGTTCTCGGCAACCCTACAAGGTTGTGCACGCCCGCAGGACCTCTACAGCCACCGCCCAAACCTCACCACGGACCCCCACAGAAGACGTGGACAGCCTTACCTAGTGGTGACCTTCTTCCCCCTACGCGCCCTTTTGCCGGAAGGCCCGCCCCTAACTCGGCTCCAAGTCTAGCCAGTAACTGCGGCGGAGAGCAGTAGAGAAACGAACGCTTGGGGGCTAGAGGGGCTCCCTACTGGAAGACCCGGAACTACTAGCGACAGCGCAGTGAGGTTGGCGTCTCGGGGTGTGCGGAGGACTGAGGAGATAGATGGTTCGGGTGAAAGAGTCAGTTTCCTACAAGTTCCCTCAACATTCGATAACTTATTTTGTTGGAAATGGCTATACAGCTGCCCCACAAACCTCTGATGCAGTGGTTGTGTGTGCACCCTGTGGAGTATAAAGTGCTCTTTCTTATTTTCCTTCTCTTTCTGGGTGTTTTCTTTTTTTTATCCTCCCTGGGTCTTGACATATTTTAGGGCACTCCTTGATTCTAGGGGCTGGGGAGTGTTCTGAACCACGTGGGGTGCCATACACCTTTCCTTCCGCCGGTCTACTCAACCTGCAATAGGCGATTAGTGTCATCTGCAGGAGGCCATTCTCGATACCCCCTTGCTGGCTTATGGGCACTATTTGGAGCCCTTTATGTCCCTCTCCCCCGCTGGCCTGGATGCTTCTTCAGGGATAGGGATGTGATATTTATCTGACTTCTCAGCAGTTGCCCAGACCCTGCTTGGCGGATAGTAGAAACTGAATAAGTATTTCTATCCATACTAAATCTACTGTCAAGCAAGCCACATCCCGTGGACATTGTATGAAACATTTATTGAATGTGTGATAGTTTGGACACTGCTTATTTTCTGAGTAATTCAAGACCTTTCATAAATACTCTAAAATGTACCCTAGAAATAAGGCAAATCAGCAGTGAGCCGTATACCTAAAATGTACTTTATTGACACGCACTTCTATAGAATTTTATGTTTTGACATCAACCTGCGCTATAGAATTTGCTTTAATCAAGTTAAGTTCTGACATGTTATTCTATGAGATACTAAGTAGCCACAGAAACTTGGGTCTGGTGTAAGAAGTTTACTGCAGTTATATTTATACATGGTATAATGATACATGGTATCATTTATGGTATATCATGGTATATTTATACATGGTATCTTATTTTGCATTGCTCAGTCCCCGAAACTCTTCTGGGTAGAAATTTCACCTTCTCTTTTGTGTTTCTGTGGAGTTGGCTTGCTTTTATTTAATGGCCACTGAATCATGTAAACAAGGAGGTTTCCTTTGTGCATTTGCTGTTAGAAAGTTTAAAGCCAAATTTGCAGTGGACTCATGGCAAGAACTAGTATATGTATATTTGCATAAACTTTGTTGTTGGCTCTATTTTGTACATGTCTTTGGTTTTTCTCTTTTCATCTAGTTAGTATTTGTGTTAGTATGTTTGTGAATCTCTGTACGCTACCATAGCTCTTTAAAAAAATATTTTTTACCATAACTCTTTCTTGAAAAATTGCAAGGTATAAAGTTACAGGTGGCCATGTACTCTGGGCACTTTGCACTGTGACCCTCTTTAAGTCAAGTTAATGGGGTTCATATTAGTTTCCTGAGCCCGCTGTAACAAAATACCACAAACTTTTTGGCTTAAAATAAACCCTGGCTGGTGGGGCTCAGTGGATTGAGTGCTGGCCTGCAAACCAAAGGGTTGCCAGTTCAAGTCCCAGTCAGGGCACATGTCTGGGTTGCAGGCAAGGCCCCCGGTATCGAGCATGGGAGAGGCAACCACACATTGATGTTTCTCTCTTCGTTCTCCCTCTCAAAGAAATTCTCTCACAGTGCAAAATTAGTAGTGCTTGGCCAAAATCAAGGTGTTGACAGGGCATACTCCCTGCAGAGGCTCTAGGACACAATCAGTTCTTTGACTCTTCCAGCTTCATTGACTTGGGGTCACATTACTCCAATCTGGAAATTGGTCACCCACTGACCAATGGAAAAGTTTGAATATTAGGGTGGGCAAACTAACATAACAGAGTAAAACTTAAGGTCCTATGAATGTTGACTTCTAGACCTCAGTTTACTCACTCGTACCTCTAAGCTAAGGCTTTTTTCCTTTCTTCTTTTTTTAATCCTCACCCGGGGGCATGCTCACTGATCCTAGAGAGAGGGGAAGGGAGGAGGAGAGAGAGGGAGAGAAACATTGATCAGCTGCCTCTCCTATGCACTCTGACTGGGACCGAACCTGCAATCTAGGCATGTGCCCTGACTGGAAATCAAACTCAGGACCTTTTGGTTTACTGGGGGACACTACAACCAACTGAGCCACACCAGCCAGGGCCAAGCTAAGGCTTTTTTAAGGACACTTCTTATCATTAGGGATTGCCTTACATATTTCTATTTTCTATAGCTCATTGTTTTAAAATTGTGAGCTATGAATCATTAGTTCGTTGTGAAGCCAACTTAGTTGGTTGTGACCAACATTAAAAGACATTAGAATAGGGAATATCAGAGTGCATTACATGTAGTAAGGGTGATTACTGTTTCATGAAGCAATGTGTGTGTGTGTATTGGACCATAATGTAAAATACACTTCCTACTCTAGGTTGCGGTAAAATAGAAAGCTTCCCCTGTAAGCAACTTCATTATTCATCATATTGTATGGCCCATACTCCTTACCATTAGATAGAGCAAGAACTGAAGCTTGCTTCAACTTCAAGGTCTTATTCTGTAGCATAGTCCAAGGGGCAAATGGATACTTACTCCTCTAAGTAAATTAATTTAAGATCCCCTATAAGTATTCTTTCCTAGAATCAGATAAGTTCTTGCCTTCTGCTTCTGCATTTACATTAGTTCTTTTCTCACTTTACCAAAGAAAGATGCATCACTCATCCAGGGTGAAAAACCCTCCAGGATAACAAACAATGGGGCAGTTCAACGTGGTTTAGACTCAAAGGAAGCTTCCTTAATCAGTCAAGGCACTATAAGCATTTACGCTGCCTGTCTTTTCCTGTCTTACATGCATTCCTGATAAGGGTGAAATATGGCTGTTAGAAATGTGGTAATTGGTCCTGGTTGGCGTAGCTCAGTGGATTGAGCGCAAGCCTGCAAATCAGAGGGTCGCCGGTTTGATTCCCAGTTTAGGGCACAAGCCTAGGCTGCAGGCCAGGTCCCCACTGGGGGTGGGGCATGTGAGAGGCAACTGCATGTTGATGTTGCTATCCCTCTCTTTCTCCCTCCCTTCCCTCTCTCTAATCTTTAAAAAATAATAATAAAAAAGAAATGCAGGAATTGGATATTTGTTTTGATTTTCTGAAATCAGATACACTGTGTGAGTGTGAGCATGGGAGGACGAATAAATTTCCTCTAATGGTCCTGTGCCTTCCATGCTCTGTGGTTAAGAAGTGCATTGTCACTGGAGAGTCTGGTGAGGGCAGAGCAAACCAGCACTGAAGAAAATATTGATCCCTCAAATTTTGCCCATGTATTTAAATATGAGGAATTTTTTCAGTATTCTCAATACTTATCCATAGGATGTGTCATTATCTGGAAAGAAAAGCAACTTTGAAGAGCTGAAATAGTAGATGTTAGTGACACTGATTATTTTAAATGAAAAATTGATTATTTTAAGAGACGTTCATATTTTTCACATTACAATGGAATAATCTACAAAACAGTCATACATAATTTTAAGTTTGATATGTTAGTCAAGAAAGGTTAAATGCATATTGTGAAAATCATTGATATAGTTGACCCAATAATTCCCGTTCCCCCTTTCCGGACATCAGGTTGGAGTGCATTTTATGGCAGTCTTGGGATTGGGTAAAGCCATAGGACTCTGGCCAGTGAGTTATGAACAGAAACGAAGTGTCATCTTCACCCGTAGGAAATTCTCCAGAGCGCTCTCTTCTCTCTGGCTCAGAGGGCCGTTGTTCTATCAACCTGGGCCCCTGTGTGATTATGAGGAGCACTTTCTGTTCTGCCAGACACAACGTATGTGGAGCTTAGGTTAGAAGCGAGCCTTTGTTGTTATTGTAAGTCATGCAGTTTTGTTGTTTGTTATCCTGTCTGAGTCTGCACCAACCAATTTTAACAGCACACTTTTATTCTTCAGTAAATATACAGGAAAAAATTTATTATGATTTAAAAACAACTGATTAAAATTATTAATTAAAACTATTACAGAATGTTCATGTGATTTTTTTTTTAAATCCTCACCTGAGGATATTTTCATTGATTTTTAGAGATAAAGGAAGTGGGGGCAGGGTCGGGGGGCAGGGAGAGAGAAAGAGAAACATCGATCAGCTGTTTCCCGTATGCACCCTGACTGGGGATCGAACCTGCAACCTAGGTGTGTGCTCTGACTTGGGATCAAACCCACAACCTTTTGGTGTACAGGATGACTCTCCAACCAACTGAACCACCTGGCTGGGGCTTTATATGTGATTTTTTTTAACATTTATTTATTTTTAGAGAGAGGGGAAGGGAGGGAGAAAGAGAGGGAGAGAAACAGCAATGTGTGGTTGCCTCTCACATGGCCCTCACTGGGGACCTGTCCTGCAACCCAGGCATGTGTGCTGACTGGGAATCGAACCGGGACCTTTTGGTTCCCAGCCCAAGCTCAATCCACTGAGCTACACCAGCCAGGGCTTATCTGTGATTCTTATTTAGTTTTTCCTGAGAACCGAAAACCAAACTTAAGGGTACACCTAGACATACTTAATAAAGGAATACTCTGCCTTTTTCATCATCAAATTCATAAACAATATTTATTTAGTATGTTTTACTATTACAAATTAGGTAAAGAGAAAAATATATAGATTCATTCTTGGTTTTATAACATAAAAATGTATAAACTAATTCTGTTAGTTCCTGCATCATTTTAACTTGGTGGCTTTTAATAATTAAGCTTATGAGATACATGGTGTAGAAAATATACATCAAACTACAGTAGATATATTAACACATTTTAAAGATATATTTATTGATTATGCTATTACAGTTGTCCCCATTTTCCCCCTTTGCCCACCTCTACTCAGTACCCCTCTTCTCTCCAGCAATTCCTCCCATTTAGTTCATGTCCATGGGTTGTGCATATAAAATCTTTGGCTTCTTCATTTTCTATACTATTCTTAACCTCCCCCTCTCTATTTTGTACCTACCAGTAATGCTTCTTATTGCCTGTACCTTTTCCCCCATTCTCTCCCCTCCCTCTCCCTGCTGATAACCCTCCAAATGATCTCCATATCTATGATTCTGTTCCTGTTCTGGTGGTTTGCTTAGTTTATTTTTGTTTTTTAGATTCAGTTTGTTGATAGTTGTGAATTTGTTGTCACTTTAATGTTCATAGTTTTGATATTTTTCTTAAGTCCCTTTAACATTTTGTGTGATAATGGCTTAGTGATGATGAACTCCTTTAGCTTTACCTCATCTGGGAAGCCTTTTATCTGCCCTTCCATTCAAAATGATAGCCTTGATGGGT
Organism: Micronycteris hirsuta; assembly: GCA_004026765.1. Taxonomy (NCBI): domain Eukaryota; kingdom Metazoa; phylum Chordata; class Mammalia; order Chiroptera; family Phyllostomidae; genus Micronycteris; species Micronycteris hirsuta. Next base: position 263,950 of record PVJI01000317.1, on the reverse strand, counting down.
AGAGTACTCTAGGTTGTAGGTCCTTGCTTTTCATCACTTTGAGTACTTCTTGCCAGTCCCTTCTTGCCTGCAAAATTTCTTTTGAACAATCAGCTGATAGTCTTGTGGGCACTCCTTTGTAGGCAACTCTCTGCTTTTCTCTTGCTGCTTTTAAGATTCTCTCTTTATCTTTAACGTTTGACAGTTTAATTATGATGTGTCTTGGTGTGGTCCTCTTTGGGCCCAACTGCTTTGGGACTCTGTGCTTCCTGGATTTGTATGTATATTTCCTTCTCCATATTAGGGAAGTTTTCCTTCATTATTTTTTCAAATAAGTTCTCAATTTCTTGCTCTTCCTCTTCTCTTCCTGGCATCACTGTGATTTGGATGTTGCTATGTTTGGAGATGTCCCAGAAGCACCTAATACTATCCTCATTTTAAAAAATTCTTGTTTCTTCTTGCTGTTCTGGTTGAATGTTTATTTCTTCCTAATATTCCAAATCATTGATTTGAATCCTGGCTTCCTCTCCTTTACTGTGGTTCCCTGTAGATTTTTCTTTGTTTCACTTAGCGTATCCTTCATTTCTTTCTTTATGTTGTTGCTGTGCTCAATGAGTTCTTTGAGCATCCTGATCATCAGTGTTTTGAACTCTGCCTCTGATAGGTTGGTTATATTGGTTTTGTTTAGTTCTTTTTCTGGGGTTTTGTTCTATTCTTTCAATTGGGCCATATTTCTTCATCTCCTCAATATGGCAGCCTCCCTGTGTTTGTGTCTGTGTATTAGGTAGAGCTGCTTTGACTCCCTGTCTTAGAAAAGACACCTGTATATTGTGTGAGGTGGAGACTTAGGTAATTGCCAGGGTGGGGCAACCTCTTCACTGCATTGTGGCTCTGTGTGGGGGGAGGGCTCGGAGAGGGGAGAGTGCCACTGCCTAGCTTCTGGAGGTTTGTTGGGCGTTTGCCCCACTTCCAGTCATTTCACCCACTTCCTGTATGCAACTGATGCCCTTCCAGTTGTTGCCCTCATGCTGAATCCCAGAGTTTGTAGGCTTGTATGCTTTCTAAGATCATTTGGGCCCTTTAAGTAGAGTCTCCTGAAAATCCAGCAGTTTCTTCCGCTGTCCCTACCCCAACTGGTTTTTACAGTCAGAAGTTATGGGGATTTATTTTTCAGGTGCTTGAACCCCGGGCTGTGTGGTCTGGCCTGGGGCTGGGATTGCTCACTCCCAAGGTATCCCACTCGGATTTTTATCTACCACAGGTGAATGTGGGACCACCCATTCAGCTGCCACCGGCTTGTCCATACCACACTGCATCTCCTCCCCTCTCCACCCATCTCGGCATCTCCGCCCCTCCTACCCATCTGGATGAATGTGGCTTCTTTAAATCCCTGGTTGTCAGACTTCCATACAGTTTGATTTTCTGACAGTTCTGAGTGTTGCTCTGAGATTTAGTTGTAGTTCTTTCTATGGTTGCACGAGGAGGTGAAGCATGTCTAACTACACCTCCGTCTTTACTGGAAGTCCCCATATATTAACACATTTACTTGAGGTTGATAAATAAGGGAGAAATAAAACTTAGCAATATAGGAAAAAATGATCTCTTCATCAAAATAATTTCAATACATTTGCCCTCAACATCAACACATTTATATATTATATCAAATTTCTGTGAAAGGATTTAACAGCATGTAAGTTTCATGAAAACTCATTGACTAACACTTCTGCACATTCTTATATATCTTTTGTTTTCTGTGTTTCCCCAGCCCTTTCTTTTAAGCCTTAAACCACATAAATTTATTTACCCTCCACCATTTATATTATAGTTGTCTAAGAATTACATCTACCTATGTTGAAAACCCCACCAAAGAACGTTGATTTTTTTTCTCAATAGTCACACATTTTTAAAAAAGATTTTATTCATTTGTTTTCAGAGAGAGGGGAAGGGAGAGAGAGAAACATCAATGTGATTTGAAGAAACATCTATTGGATTGGGTTGGCTCTCATGCGCCCCCTACTGGGGACCTGGCCCACAACCCAGGCATGTGCCCTGGGCTGGGAATTGAACCAGCAACTTTTCTGTTTGCAGGCTGACACTCAATCCACTGAGCCACACCAACCATGGCTTCACACATATTTTAAATAAATTACAGAAGAAAAATAATCTATTATGTTTACCCAGATATTTACCATTTCTGTAGTTTTCTTCCTTCATTCCTGAAATTCCAAGTGACCCATTGGTGTAATTGCCTTTCAGCCTGAAGAACTTTTATCACTTCTCTTTGAACAGATCTTTTAGCGACGAATCCTCCCATTTTCCCTTCATGGAGAATGTCTTTCTTTCACCGTCATTTCTGAAGGATATTTTCACCAAATATGGAATTCTGGGTTGACAGTTTCTTTTAACTTTTATAAATATTAGTGTGCTGTCTTCTGTTCTTCGTGGTTTCTGAGGAGAAATCAGCAGTCATTCAAATAGTTGTTCCCTTTCATGTAACGTGTCATTTTTTTCCCCCCCTGACTGCTTTTAAGGTTTAAGAAAAAAGCTTTGGTGTTCTGAAGTCTGATTTAGACGTGTCTGGCATGGTTTTCTTTGCATTTATCCTGCTTGGGATTCACTGAGTTTCTTGAATCTGCTGCTCTGGATCAATGCGAAGCCTGTGCAGACAAGGGGGTGAGCCCAGGAATGGGTCGGTTCATACAGAGAATTAGGAATCCCTTTCTCTATCTTTCTGCTAAGATTCTCTTCTACTCTCCGACTCCCTTGGGCCTCTTTTCCTGGTCCTGTGGCTCTAAAGACAGGTTTCCATTTGAATTTTAGCCACCTCATTGCCATTCAATTGTACATGTCTGGAATCACTTATGGGGGTCAAGCAGTGAGAGCAAAGAGAGAAGAAATGAAAGGGTTCCCCTGCAGTCTTTAGATGACAGGGTCCCTTTGCCCAATTCCTCTCTCTGTTTAGAATGATAGATAGGTCATCTCGCTGGGTTTCTGATGCCTGCACCACCACAGTCACTGTGGTGCAGCTCCAGGCTTGGGACGACCCTTAGGACAAGGCTGGAGAAGAAAAGCAGGAAGAAATAAAAGCTTTCCCCCACATTCTCTGGCTCTCAAGGGGATCTTTTTCCTGGTCCTGGGAGTTTTTTGCATCCTGGGCCTGCTATACATGTCTCTCACTTGCACCTCCTTTGGGTGAAAGCTGGGGATAAAAGAGGAAAAACAAAGGGAGACTCATTACCCCTTCCCCAGAGATGATTTGTTTACATTTTAGAGTAAAAATTTCTCTCATGTCCTGGAGAAGAGAATAGGCAGATTGCCATCAGTCATTTTATAAACTGAGTCTCACAATTTTGGGGTCCTCACTGTGGTTTTAACCCAGCTGCATCTGCAGAACCAGGTCAGGCCCTCATTTTGTTGCCCTTTGGGAACTGGGCATGAGGACTGGTGATAAAATGCTGTCTAAGTTGCTCTGGCCCGTATGACTCTGCTGAGTGCAAGCTGAAGGGTTGGAATTCCATTCCCGGTCAGGGCACATGCCTGGGGTGCAGGTTCGGTCTCTGGTCTGGGTGCCTACAGAAGGCAACCACTCATGTATCTCTCTCACATCGATGTTTCTCTCTCTTTCTCCCTCCCTTCCCCTCTCTCTAAAATAAAAAATGAAATTAAAAAAATTCTCTCAGAGTCACAAGTGGTCTGTTCTCTAATTTAGAGACCTTCTGTTTCCATATGCAAAATTCAACTCAAAATATGTCATAGAGCCAAAACTATAGAATTTCTTTAAGAAAGCATGTAAGAACATTATTGATAGGACATGAAAAACACAACCATGAAAGAAAAGCTTGATAAATTTTACTTCATCTGAATTTTAAAACTTTAATCTTTGAAATACATATGCTGTTAAGAAAATAAAGAGGCAAGCCACAACTGTACCTGGTAACGGATTTGAGTCTGGAATATATATTAGTTTTCTCACTTGGAAAATGGCAATAATAAAGGTATTTCACTCGCAGAAATCACTGTGAGATCAAATAAGTTAATATACACAATATACTTAGAATAGTGTCTGTCAGATTAAGTGCTCAATGAATGCTACCTCTGTAAAAAATAGCACTCATTCTTTATATTCTAATTATTTGTTTACTTGTTTGTGTTCTGCACTTTTGGCTCCTATAGGGTAGAGAGTGTATATTCTGTGTGTTATTGTATCTTTAAGGTTAGTAGAGGCTGATCCATAGTAAAAATTCAGCCAGAACTTACAGATTGAAGGAATATGAATAATGAAGAGGATATTCTTGAAGCCAGACTGATTGAAAAAGTGTTCTTCTCTAGCTGTTTCTAATTTTATCAAGTGCAGTGTTCATGTTTCTGGATCCTTAGCTAGCTTCTCTTAAGCACCACATGATCAGCACATCATAGGTTCTTCTCAGTGTTTGCCTGTTCAGTACTTTTCCCTACATTTTAAAAAAAAATTTTTAAATTACTTTATTGTTGTTCAGTTACAGTTGTCTGCATTTTCTCCCCTCCCCTCCCTTCCACCTCATCCAAACCCACCTACCTCCCTTGCCTCCACCCTCCCTGTTGGTTTTGTCTATGTTTTTTTTCTTAAAATTTTACCAATGGGGTAATTACCTCGGCTCTGTATAGTGTACACAGTGTATCTAGTCTTCTGTCCGCTCACAGGAATTCTAGAAGCCTGTTGTCACTGTGTTCCATCAGCATCATCATCAGCATCACCATCAGTCATCATGTTGTCGTCACCATCGTCGTCAGTCATCATGTTACATCAGCATCGTCAGCATCATCATCCTTAAGCTATCTTCTGCAACCCCACTCACTGCCCATCTCTAACAGGGAGAATGTCACATAGTTTATTTAGCCTGAGCCAACCTCTTTTCCTGTTCCAAAGTAATCTCATTCCCAAGCCTGTACCTTTGCTTATGTTACAGTATTTCTCATAGGGTGAGGTGGTATAGCAAAGCAGTTAAAAGCATAGGCTGTGAAGCTAGATTCTTTAGATTTAAATTTTGCCTCTACTGTTTACTAGCTGTGTGACCTTAGGCAAGTTACTTAATCTCTCTGTGCCTGAATCTTGGGAAAGTTATTTAACCTCTCTGTGACTTAATTTCCTCATCTGTCAAATTCATAGGATCATTTTGAGGATTAAATGTAGTATTATATGTAAAGTGCTTAGAATAGTGACTAACACATAGGTAGACTTAGGAAACACCGATTATTATTATAATGTCCTCTTTTCCTGGAATGTCCTGTCCTCTCCCTTTTATTTAACTGAACCCCCTATCTAGAAGGCTGGTATAGAAAAGTAGAACTGAATTTTACAATATGATGTTTTCCCAGCAATCCTGCTAAAATGAATACTTTTAATAATTATTTGTAGATTCTTTTGGACTTTTTACATGTGTAGTTACATTATTTGGAAGTCACTTTGAATTCACATATCTTTAGTTTCTTCTTTTCTAATCCTTATATTATTCTCTTCTTGCCTTACTCCACTATCTTAGAACTCTTAACAAAATGATGAATAGAAGTGGTATTAATGGAATCCCCTTTTGTACCTGATCTTAAGGAGGAAATTTCCAACATTTTACTATTATATATAATACTTGCTGAGGTTTACTATAGACATCATTTACAAGGCTAAAGCTTTTTGCTTTTATTTCTACTTTACTAAGAGATTTTTTAAAATCTTGAGTCCGTTGAAAGCTAGCAGATATTTTTATGCTTCTATTAATGTGATCATATTATTTTTTAGATTTTTCCCCCATTAATGTGGTACATTATAGTGATTGATTTACTCTTCATTTATGGAATAAATCCAATTTGGTTGTGATATACTATTCTTTTTATATATTTCTATATTCAGTTTGCAAATATTTTGTTTAGAAATTTTGAATTTATATTGATGAGTATGAATAGCCTATTATTTACTTTCTTATGTATTTATCAGGTTTTGTTATCAAGGTTATGTTAGTACATAAAACAACATAGGGGATGTTCCTTCTCCCTGTTCCCTAGAAGAGTTTTGAGGTTGGCCTTGTTTTTTCCACAGATGTTTGGTAAAATTTTCTAGTGAAGTAATGTGGGCCTTGGGTCCCCTTGTAGAAAAGTTTTAAATTACAGATTTTTTTTTTTTTACGAGCTACTCAAATTCTTTATTTATTTTTTAATATATTTTATTGATTATGCTATTACAGTTGTCCCATTTCCCCCCTTTTTCCCCTCCACCCCCTTAACCCCCCTTTCCCCACCCTTTAGTTTTTGTCCGTAGGTCATACACATAAGTTCTTTTAAATTACAGATATTTTTTGATCATCATTATTTTAAATTATTTTTTGAAATTTCATTCACTGCCCATACGGGACAAGACTCTTTGCCTCTTTCTTTATTCTTATGTCAGTTTTTGTAAGTTGTATATTTCCTAGAAAGTTGTCCACATAACCTAAATTTTACTCTTTATTGTCATGATAGACCATGAGTTATCAATTTTCAAAGAACCAACTTTTGGCTTAGTTACTCTTTTCTACAGTGATTTGTTTTCTATTTTGTTTTCATCTCTCATCTCTATGATCTTCTTTCTATTCTATTTGGATTGAATTAGCTGAAAAACTTTTTCTAACTTATTAACATGATGCTTAGTATATTAATTTTAACCTTTCTTCTTTTCTAACATATGATTTAAAGAAATGATGACTTTTGAGGAGGGTGCAAACCCCGTGGGCTGGAGTAACTAGAGAAAGAACCAGAGAGACAAGGAACCCAAGTTTTCAGAAACAGCAAAGGAAGTGCATAGCAGACTGAGAAAACATTAAAACACAAATTTAGTGGCAAGAACACATTTAAAATGTTTTTTATTATAGAATATTTCAAACATATACACAAGTAGAGAGAGTGATATAATGAATACCTAAGTACCCATCACTCCGATCCAACGATCAACTCATGAGTTCATGATCCACCTTCCCTTTCTACAATATTATTTTGAAGCAGAAATCATGAACACCGTATCATCTGCAACTATTTCAGCACACACGTCTAAAAGATTGAAACTCTTTTTTGTTTGTTTAAAAGAAAACCAGTCCGGTTGGGACCTTGTAATGAGCTGCTAATAAGCAGTGACATTATCATGGTCCTTTGGCCTGATGACTCATAAATATCCAAATCTGGGCATCATGGTTTTCCTACCTCTAACCCCAAACTCAAATCTTGGAACTTACAACTCCAAGAGAACAAAAAGTCACACTTGTCAATACCAGAGGTAAAGAATCCAAAGATGATGATGCTATTAAAAAAGAGGTCACTAGAAGGTGTGTCCCCATTAGTGTCCAGGAATCTTGTCATTTAGATCACGCGGGTAGGAGGCCATGCTCCAGAAAACAGCCCAGCCCAGTGTAGCCAGGGGACCATTTAGAAGGGCCCTTGTTTAGGGGGCATGATTCCTTGTGTAAGTGACAGGCACATGCTGTTGTGCTAGCTTGGCCATCTCTGTACTGACTGTATTCTTTTCTCACCCTGGCCTGCGGTAGTTCACCTCTGTATCCCACTATTGGCGTGGATTTTGAGATCCTGGGAGAGACGTGCTCTTTTTCTGCTCTAGGGGGACAGTGTGGTTTAAAAAAATACTGGTTTTTGGAATCAGATAGAACTCGGTGTATATTCTATCTGCTACTGAAGAGGCTTAGATACTCTTAGCCTTTCCCCTCATCCATAAAACAATTTGGTCTGAACTACTTGGTAAGGCGATTGTGAGAATTAATATAATATGTGAACTACATGGTATTTGCTGCTAACCATTCCTTCCAGTTTTAGGTCAGACCTACTCATCTAGACGTTACTTGAGCCTTAATATCTCTGGACTTGTTCAACAGAAACTCTATAAATTCAACTCCATTTTGGGTATTTATTACCATTAAATCAGAGTCTGAGTTGTCTGCTCTTAAAATGTTTTCCATACTTCTTAATTTCTGAATCTGAAAGTTCTCTCAAACTTTCTAGTTTCCCCACTGTTCTGCCCTGGGTGGCAGGAGTTCTTCAAAACATTAGAAATTCTTATGTAACGGAAATGTTCTGTCTTTGATGCTGACAGCATTAGCATTCTTAGAACTCCACATTTATATTTTATCGTGTCCTCTCTAACCCATTTTGAGTTCTTAATTGAGCCATAATAATTTGGAGAGAATGTATTATTTTCTAATAGCACTATGGGGAATCAGAGTTACTAGGATGAGAGGAAAGTGTTTGGAAGACTTTGGAAACTCCAAAGGAAACACTGATTTGCTCCACAATTAGCCTGCAGTTAGCTTTTCCAGCGACTAGACTGATGCTTCGTTGGGTCGGCCTCATATCTATTTAGTCTCTGTGGCTTCATTTTCCCATCTTCAGAGTGGTAGATAATAGTGGCAGTGGTTAGTACCCTCCGAATGGATTCTGAATAAATAATCATGTGCTTTATTAACCATAATAGCATTATAATTCCTACCACACAGGGTCAGGGAGATAGGAGAGTATGGTGGTTAAATACAAGCCTTTTAGAGCCAGTCAACCTGGGTTTGAAGCCCAGCTTTGCAACTTACTACCCATGTGACTTTGGGCAAGTTACTTAACTTAAAAAGAAAGATTTTATTTAATTAATTAATTTATTTATTTATTTTAAAGATTTTTTAAATTTATTTTCACAGAGAGGGGAAGGGAGGGAGAAAGAGAGGGAGGGAAACAGCAATGTATGGTTGCCTCTCACATGGCCCTCACTGGGGACCTGGCCTGCAACCCAGGCATGTGCCCCGACTGGGAATTGAACCGGGACCCTCTGGTTTCCAGCCCGCGCTCAATCCACTGAGCTACACCAGCCGGGCTTATTTATTTATTTTAGAGAGAGGGGGAGGGAGGGAGAAAGACAGGGAGAGAAATATCAGTGTGAAAGAGAAACATCTTATATTTGCTCCCACCAGGGACCAAACCTGGAACCCAGGCATGTGCCCTGACTGGATGATGCCCAACTGAGCCACACTGGTCGGGGCAAGTTACTTAATCTTTTAAATCTGTACTTTCATCATCTGTAAAATGGCAATAATAATAGCATCTACTTCCTGTATTTAAGTGAAATCATTTCCCATATTTAAGTGTTCTATAAAAATCTTTTTAATAGTCATTCTTAAAAGTACTAATGGTGATGAAATTATTGAAATAAATTCATATGGAAGCCCTGGCACTCAAGGTGCTTAACATGTGAAAAGTTGATAATTATTTTTCTGTCTTTCAATGCTTCCTTCAATATCAACTGAACAAAGATGAAAAGCAAATGGCAAAGAATTTAAGGGCCCAGACTCTAGAATCAGACTCGCAGGGTTCAAATCCTAAACCTAATGTTTATTAGCTGTGTAACCTGAGGCAAGTGACTTAACTTCTCTGTGCCTCAGTATCCTTATCTATAAAGTTAGGATAATATCGCTTCTCAGCCTTTTGTCTAAGATCAAGTGTAGTATCTGTTCTTATCAGTTTATAAAGTTAGGATAATAATAGAGCCTACATCATAGAATTATTTATGTATGTATGTACGTATGTATTTATTTTTAGAGAGAGGGGAAGGGAGGGAGAAAGGTAGAGAAGCATCAATGTGTGCTCGCTTCTTTTGCGCCCCCCTCCCCAGGGTCCTGGCATGTAACCCAGGTATGTACCCTGACTAGGAATCAAACCTATGACCTTTTGATTCACAGGCCAGCACTCAATCCACTGAGCCACACCAGCCAGGGTGAATTATTATCTGGATTAAATAGATTGATATTAGTAAAGTATTTAATAACAGCTTCAACACATAGGGCTATGCACATGTGATGAAATAAAAGATATTTTATTTGTCAGTTTTTAATCTTGAATTCCAGGTACATAAGTCCTCATTATGTAAATATATATGAGGGGGTGATGATTGACATATTGAGGTTGGGCGAACTGTGAATTAGTTATATTGCAAGAGTTTGAAAACCTAGGGGAGAAAACATGAAAACCAAGTATATACAGTTCTAATATTAATAATTATCCAATACTTACTACACATCTGTTACTGATGTAAATACTTGACATCAGTGATCTTGTTTAATTCTCACACAGTTCTTTGATGTAGGAGCTGTGTTATCTCTATGTTAAGGATGAGAGAAATGAGGCACAGAGAAACTATGTAACTTGCCTAAAGTCACAGAGTAGAGCCAGATTAACTCGAAGTCTGTCTCCAGGACCCTGGCATGTCACTTTCACGTCCCATGACCTTCCCAGAGAGACAGGCAAAATGGTGCTCTGCAGGTTTGGGCTTAGGCGGGTGGTTTGTCACACTATGCATCATTGACCCCTTGGAGATACAAGTGGACTCTCTGGAAAAATGTGCACACCAGGGTGAGTTTTCCTGATCGAGCCAGAGATGTTTAAAGCATACCGTTGGTTTTCTCCATAGCCTTATAATGCTGTTCAAAAATGAAATAAATTTCCCCCCTAAAATTCATTTGACTGTTTCTTTTAAGGTGTGTTCATAAAGCATGGAAATGAACAGGTAATAAACGCAGGCATGCCTGGGTCTCGGTAGGAATACAAAATGAACACATTAATGAATAAATGCGGAAGTGCTAAAGGATGGCCCAGTGAAGAATGTGGCCGTAGGTTCAGACACAGAATGTGGCCTGACAGCAGGGTTTCTCCGACAATTACATTCATCGTTAAATTTCTGTACAGAGAGGGGCAATGGGCACTAAAGGAGTTAGGCTGTTTTCTGCGGGCAGCCATGGAGCAGCCACACTTCCCCACAGTTCCTAGAACGCTCGCCTTCACCAGAGCCCGAGGACCTCCCCTTGCTTTCCATTCGATGCTGAAACCAAAGCCGCTAAGACCAGCTCTCATACGTGGAAGCCACAGGTTACTTCATTTTTCTCTTAAACATCCTTTGGCAGCTCTTACTGTTTTGGCCGCCCCTCAACATTTGCTCCTCCTCTGGGTCAGAGCACCCTGAGTTTCCCTTGATGAACCATCTCTCCGTGACTCAGTGCAGGGAGACTGTGGCTTGGGTGGGGCACCTTTCTTTCTCTGGAGGGGGGACATAGCACCCAGACCTGACTCATCAGAAGTGGGCAGTGACCCAGACTGGTTGAATCAGTGCGGGCCGTGGGCTCACGCAGGAGGCATTAGACAAGTGGCGCTCTCCTCTGCTGGAACACAGCCTGGGGGGACCAGCGCCCAGATTGCTGCCAACTGGAGAATGAGGATGAAGCCAACATCGTGAGGGCCAAGCCCACGGGGAGACAAGCTGCATCCCCATAACGTCCTTCGGTTCCTGCATCAAGGCATTCCTGAATATCTTCCTGAGGCTTTTCAACAACAGACCACAACCCTTTGCGGATGCCAATTTGAGTTGAATTTCTGTCACTTGGAAATGGGAAGAGTGTTAACTGACAATGTATCTGATAAATTATGGAATTTTGCATGATCTGTGATAGCTTCTTCCACTGTTTTTAAAAATTTATTTACTTTAAAAAATATATTTTTCTTGTTTTTAAAAATACAGTGAAGAGACTTTCATGAATCCTTAATTATTAATTATTGTTGCAGTTAACAATTCCAAAATACAGCATACTACATATGAGGGTGCACACCTCCAAAGCATCAGGTTAAGGACAGAAGAAGCTGTGGTGGAATTTGGACGCTGAGATCACACATCAGCCTCTTGGGGCATTGGATTCTGAAAATTAATGTTTTAGCAAAATTATCTATTATTATATGATGTGGACTTTAGGATTATTAAAGAGTAAATTAAACCTTGAGTGCTAAATCGCCAATGCCAGAGATTAACTGCATTGCCTTGCTGTGTTAATTTGTCCAACTGCAGTATATTTCCTTTCCCTTCCATTTTATCAAGTCAGATTTTTTCCTTCAAAGACCATCACCTCTAATCTATGCTCCTGAATGAATTCTGGGTCCAGATAACAGTTGGTAACCAGTAAAGCAAAATGAAAATACTGGAAATGTTCCAGCTCCTTATTTATTTTAAAACAAACATTTAATCTTTCCCTAAAGTCCACAATTTATTGACCTTTACATTTTAGATTTTCCATACTTACTGATACAGGAAAATCAGAGACATTTAAATGAGTTTCACTTTAAGAGAAGCTGGTATTTAAGAAGGAAGATTTATGGAATGACTATTTGAGGAGTGATTATTTGTATTTAAAAAAGATTTTTCACTTTAAACAAAGTTTCCTCTATGTTTTTTTAAATTAATATTCACCTTAGTCTATTTGACTCAATGTATAAAATTTTACTTATAATTTCAGACTAGGAAGAATGCTTGAAGTTAATTTCACATTTGTTGAAGTCAAGGAAAGGGATAAGTTAAGTAATTTGCCCAGTCAGTGTTTGCTCAGATAATGATAGTTGGGAATTTGTCACCAGCAGACCCTCCTTCTTAAAAGAACTTCAAAAACCCTGCCCATCCCCCCCAAAATTTCTTTAGACAAAAGGAAAATTATATAGGTCAGAAAAGCAGGTCTACATAAAGAAAGAAAGAGCACTAGAGAAGGAATAAATACAGGCAAATTAAATCTTTTTCTCATTCTTTTTTTTTTAAGATTTTATTTATTTATTTTTTAGAGAGGGGAAGGGAGAGAGAAAGGGAGAGAAATATCAATGTGTGGTTGCCTCTCACGCACCCCTCACTGGGGACCTAGCCAGCAACCCAGGTATATGCCCTGACTGGCAATTGAACCAGCAACCTTTTGGTTAGCAGGCCAGTGCTCAACTACTGAGCCACATCAGCCAGGGTTTTTCTCATTCTTAATCTAGCAGATAACAGTTTGCTCAAAATAATAACAGAAACAATATATTTGCTGATTATAGCTTATTGATAAGAGAAATGAATGAGACTAATATTATAAGGAATAGGAGGGAGAAATTGGGGATTCTCTGTTATTATTTGCATTACCCAAGCAGCAATATAGTGTTATTTGAAAGTGGACCTGGATTAATTGTTAATGTATATAGTAAACTCTAGGGTAACCACTAAAAAAAAAGTTTTAAAAAGAAGTATAATTGATATGCTAAGAGAGTGGAGAAGGTGATAGAAAACAGTAACAAATATGTCAATGTTAATCCAATTATATCAATAATCACTGTAAACACCATTGATCTAAATACACCAATTAAAAAACAGAATTTGACTGGGTGTATAACAAAGAAAGACCCAACTGTATGTTGTCTACAAGAAACCCACTTTAAATGTGAACTGGGTAGATTAAAGTAAACATGGGCAGATTAAAAGTAGGGGGCTGGAAAAATATATACCAGATAACAGTCTAACACCAATCAAAAGAAAGTTGGCACATCAGTATTAATTTCAGGCAAGGCAGACTTCAAAGCAAGGAAAGTTATCAGGGATAAAGAGAAGCATTGTATAATGAAAAATGGGTCAGTTCTCTAAGACAGCAATATTTAATGTGTATGTACCCAAAGACAGAGTACCAAAATATATAAGGCAAAAATTCATAGAACTTCAAAAAGAAACAGATGAGCCCTGGCTGGTGTAGCTCAGTGGATTGAGCGAACCAAAGGGTCACTGGTTCGATTCCCAGTCAGGGCACATGCCTGGGTTGCAGGCCAGGTCCCCAGGGGGGCCACGTGAGATGCAACCACACATTGATGTTTCTCCCCATCTCTTTCTTCCTCCATTCCCTTCTGTCTAAAAATAAACAAATAAAATCTTAAAAAAAATTTGTTAAAAAAAAAGAAACAGATGAATCCACTATTATAGTTGGAGACTTCAACACTCCCTACTAGTAATTGGCAGAAAATTAGTAAGCAGAAGAGTACCATCAATAAACTGGATATAATTGACATTTATAGAAGACTTCATCCAACCACAGCAGATCACACTTTTTTCCTTTAGCTCACGTGGGGCATTCACTAAGACAGAACACATTCTGGGTTACAGATCACAACTGAACAAATTTAAAAGAATAGACATCATATAATGTATGCTTTCAGTCCACAATGGAATTAAACTAGAAATCAATAACAGAAAGATAGCTGGAAAATCCTGAAATGCTTTGTGGTTAAACAACACACTTCTCAGTAACACATGGGTCAAAGAAAAAGTCTTAAGAGAAATTAAAACATATTTTGAACTAAATGAAACTGAAAATATAACTTTTCAAAAAAGCAGGACTTAGGGAAATTTACAACATTGAATGCATACATTATAAAAGGAAACTAATCTAAAATCAATCATCTAAACTTCCATTTTAGGCCCTAGCTGGTGTGGCTCAGTAGATTGAGTGTCAGCCTGAGAACCAAAGGGTCGCCAGTTCGATTCCCAGTCAGGGCACATGCCTGGGTTGCAGGCCAGGTCCCCAGTTGGGGGGTGCACAAGAGGTAACTGCACATTGATGTTTCTCTCCCTCTCTTTTCCCCTCCCTTCCCCTCTCTCTGGAAATAAATAAATAAAATCTTAAAAAAAAAAACCTTCCATTTTAGGAAACTTGGAAAAAAATTAAGTCTAAAGTTACAGAAAAGAAATAATAAAAACTAGAGCAGAAATCAATAAAATTGGCCCTGACTGCTGTGGCTCAGTGGACTGGGTGTTGTCCTGCAAAGTGAAAGGTCACCCGTTCAATTCCCAGTCATGGCACATGCCTGGGTTGTGGGCCAGGTCTCCTGGTGGGGGTGTGCAAGAGGCAACCAATCAATGTTTCTTTCACATGTTGATGTTTCTTTCCCTTTCTTTCTGCCTCCTTTCCCCTCTAAAAATAAATTTTAAAGAAATCAATCAAATTGAAAACAGGAAATTAATAAAATCAAAAGATGGTTCTTTGAAAAGATCAATAAAATTGATAGACCCCTAGCCAGGCTAACTAAGAAAAGAAAGAAAACAAAAATTACTAAATATCAGAAATGAAAGAGGTGCTGATCTTATAGATATTAAAAGGAGAATAAAGGAATATTATGAACAATTCAGTGTCCATACATTTGTTAACCTTGATGAAACGGGCCAATTTTTTAAAGGCACAATTTATCAAAACTCACACAAGAAGAGAGAATCTGATTTTTACTATACCTATGAAAGAAACTGGATCATTAATTAATAACCTTGCAAAACAGAAAAGCACCAGGTGGATTCACTGGTGAATTCTACCAAACATTTAAGGAAGAACTTACACCAATTCTCTACACTTTCAGAAGGCGGGAGCAGAGCGAGCACTTCCTAACTCATTTTATGTGGCCAGTGTTACTCTAATATCGAGACCAGACAAAGACTTATAAGAAAGGAAAACTACAGACCAATATGGCTCATAAACATTGATGCAAAAGTTCTCAACAAAATAATAACAAACTGAATCTGACAATGAATAAAATGAATTATACAGCACAGTCAAGAGGGATTTATTGTGGGCATGCATGACTGGATCAGCATTCAAAATCAATTAATGAAATTCTTCCCATCAAACAGGCTAAAGAAGAAACATCATGTGATCGTATCAAAAGATGCAGAGAAAGCATTTGACAAAATAGTATATTGAGAATGATTTTTGTATATATCTATTTGTAAATATCCATTTTGGTAAATTTATCTGTCTTCTCTCTCCCATCCCCAGCAAAGTCTATGTGACAAAATGCTGACAGATGAGTTTTATTTTCTTCTTACTGCTTCTCTGAATTTTCTAAGTTTTCTGTAAAATTTTCTAGAAAAAAGCACTAACCACGATTTAAAAAAACTTGTGTTAGTTTGAAAGGGTTCACTAACAGACACACTTGTTAAAAGACCACAGTTAAAGGGAATAAGGAAGAGATACCAGTTTCTTTTTGAGATGGATCTCTATGAGCCTACACAAGTGAGCTCATGCAAGTCAGCTACACACACGCACACACACTTCAGCACAATGCTGAAGGTTCAGAGTGTAGGTGTTCATAGTATTGACTCTGATCGATCTGGTTTTTTTCAGATTTAAAAACATGGGCATATGGTTTTGTTGAGGCCTAACTCAACTTCATTTTCTTTTTTGTGGGCATGCCGTTTATTACTCACTTTACAGGGGAGTGCAGGGATGGGCGGTGAGAGAGACCACACCCCCTCTATTATAAGGGGTCCCAGACACAGGCTGCACAAGTCCAAGTTACACAAACCTCTGTGTGGCCCGGAGCTACATTATATCAGTGTGTACGTGCAGAAGGAGAAGGTCTAAAAGCAGTCACAGGACAAGAAGCCTCTCCCCAAAAGAGAGAAGGAGGGAGTCATAATCCACTCCCCAAACAACACACATTTCTTCTGGCCAGGGGCCCCCTGGCCAGCCCTCGTCACAGGCGGTGGGAGAGCCACGTATTGACCCCACACTCTCCCCCAACATTGCTCTTCCACCTCACATTCTTCACATTAACTCTTCCGTTAGGGGGCCTGTGTGGTGAGCATGTTGGCACTTTGCATCCATATACCACAGTTACAGTAAAGGCTACACCCTAAGACAGAAAGTGCAATACAGAAGCCAAAGAGACCCAGGAGAGGGGAACACCACCAGCAGTCTGTAGCAGTCGGGGCCATAAAATTCTTGCACAGGGTTGCTGGCGTCCACCCCATGAGTTGCAATTTCATTTTAGTCCCGTTTCTGTGTTCAATACATATGGGTCTGGGCTGTCATACCGTTATGCTGAGAACCACTCCACATTGTCCCAAACTGCGTGCATGAGTTATGGCTTGGTAAAATTAGCCTTCTCTCTCATGAGGGAAAACACCTTCTTGTGCGTCTGTTGAGGAGGGTGTCAGAAGGCTTCTGGCCTGCCAGCCAGGCCCAGTGCGTTTGGTTCACAGCGTGGCCACCGTGGCAGACTGGCAGAGGCCACAGTCGGGAAATCTGTGCACACCCAACAGTCTGAGTAGTTGTTCTCAGTGGCCAGCATTACCACCCACTGGGGGAAGGTGTTGTTTCTGCAGAATCCAGCCAGACAACCCCCAAGAACTCGACAGAGAAACCAGGCCAACAAGGTCATAGTATACATTTTCTCTCTTCTTTTGAACAGTCTTTCCTTCCCATGGTTAACCAACCGTCCTAGGCCTCGCAGCCCAGTCGCCGAGCCCTTTGGACTGCGCCTGTGCTCTCTTCCAGCCACACTCCCCTGGCATTCTTCTTAGGCCCGCACAGGTCTCTGCCCCCCAGGCATTTGGATTTTTGACCCTGGTCTGGATCCCTCTCTCCGCCCCTGCCCCAGGCCTCCAAGGGATTTAGTAAGTGGTCCTGTTCCCACCACTCCACCTCTCTCAGACCTTCAGGACAAAGCCTGACACGGGATTCCCTTAGCGCCTGACCTGCCATTCCTGCTGCCTCACATCCCACCTTGTGGGAACTCTGAGGGCAAGCCAGTCTGGACCTTTCTCTTTCCTAAGTGACTTGAACCTCTAGCCGTCTCGCTCCACAGGACGGGAGCACAGTCTTCCAGGGTACACACCAGGTCAGATTCCTTCTTGTGTTCTCAGCACACACTCAGTCCAGGACCCTGAAATGCCTCCTCCTTTCCCCCCCTCCACCCCACAGCATCCTGCCCAAACCACTGAGGGGGCAGGACTCTCAACTTCATTTTCCTCACTGTTAGCCCCCTCTGTGGTCTTGTGTTCTAAATTGACTATTGACTTCCAATAGCCTCATCGTCATATTCCGTACACAGTCACCACATCTTTCCTCAGATTATTTCCTCTTGGGGTCAGTTGACTGTCATGAATAGCACAGCCACTTCTGACCCTAAGATCACCTTTCCTTCTACTGTAGCAGATTCACAGTGCAAAGCATGGCAATTGGAAACAGCTAGAATCAGGTATGTCTAGATTTAAATCTTTGCCGCACTATTTACCAGCTGAATGAACTTGAACAAGTCACTCTCTGAGGAGCTCCCTTCATCTGATAAATGTGGCTAATAACCAGTTTATGGAATTGTGACAGTTCAATGAAAAGTCCTCTCTGCACAATGCCTGGCACAAAGCAGGCCACCAACACATGGGGACTGGACGCTCCTAGCTATTCTGACCTGCCCTCCTTTCCAATTATCTGAGTTGATTCTAGAGGTTCTGCTTTTCCTTACGGAGTGGACTATCCTTTGCTGGTCCAGAATCTTGCTTTCAGTCCACAGTTCCTGCTTCCTTGCTGTTTGTCCTCCCTCATTTTGTGGATGTTTTGGGTTCCCTTCATCCTGTTCCCGTGTTTCTGGTCCTTGGTGGTGCGAGCCAGTGCTTGCTTGCTCAGGTGAGAGCTCCACCCTCATCAGGTGCCCGGAAGCCAGCCTTCTTACCTTGGCAAAATCATTCGAAGTCCTGTGCCGCGCTGATACTTCTTTAGCACATGCTTGTCAGACCAGAACACAACGGTCCAGTTGAGGAAGGAGACAGCTTTTTTCTCACAAATGTCAGAAAAGGATGGAAATTTAAAGTGATGAGCAGAGACCCTGGGAAAACCATGACTTTTTTTTTCCTCTTGGAAAAAAATCTTCACTGTTAAAAGACTAAGTCAAAAATACATAGTTCAGGCACTTAGAAGCAGAATTATCTCTAAGTAGAGCACTTTTAATTTTGGACATCAGTGACTCTTTTAGCTTTTGTGCTTTTGGATGAATTTGGTTGGAATGTAGAGAAGCCTGGCTACATGGAGAATTAATCATACATGTAACAGTTTGAATATGAGTGCCTTTACTATGTTAATATGGTAATTAAGTAATCCATGCTCATTATATAAAATCTAGAAAATACAAAAACTTTTACAGAGAAATCCAGAAATAAGCCAACATTTTAGTGTATTTCTTCATCATTTATTTTCTTTATAAAATTTGGATTGCATTTCATCCACAGTTTTATATCCTCCTCTTGAGTATTTTTTCACATTCTTAAGTACACTTCCTAAACATTATTTTTAAGAGCTGCTTATCATCCATTGGTTGAATGTATTATAATTTATTTATAGAAACCTCTTGGACATTTGTGAATCCTATTACAAATAATATTTCAATGTAAATACTTGAACCTTCATTTTTTAATACTTATTCAGTTATTCCCTTAAAATAGATTCATTCTGAGCACTTTACATTTCCAAGGTCCCCTGGCTGTTTGGGGAGCCCAGGCTGCTGTTCATGCCGCACCACTGAGGTCAGCTGCCATGGGGCTGAATGACCACAGATGTTCTGGGGGGACGATTCTCTCTGGCAGGACAGTTGTTTATTAAAGGCAGCTTGCCAGCTGTGAGGAGTGCATTGTTTTCTGTGCCCGTGTCAGCCCTTACAGGCTGCGGCCATGTGAGCACCCCGTGTGCGATGGCCTAGGCACTACCTTCAAGTCTTGCACAGATCTTTGCTGGCAAGTAATTTCATTCCTAGAGTTGGGTGATGACTAGTGAGGCCAGATCTGCAGGATGTGGTAGAGGCATGGAAACTCTCACGCCCAACGTAAGACTGGCCCCCTCTGCCAAGCTGGAGTCAGGTTGGCAGGGTCAGCCCTGGACATGCTGTGGTTGCTGTGTTTGTGGTGTGTGAATGTGTGTATGTGTGAGAGATTAGGAAATATGACCTTTAGGCTCTGAAATTCTGTAGTATGCTCCAAAGAGTATACAAATTTTTCTCTTTTATGAGGTGATTCCTTTTTGTATTAGTCTGCTTAGGCTGCTGTAACAAAACACCATTGACTGGTGACTTAAGCAACATACGTTTATTTTTTCATAGTTCTGGAGGCCGACAGTCCCAGATCAAGGTGTTGGTCAATTAGGTTTCCTGCTGAAGACTTTTTCTGGCTTGTAGATGGCTGTTGTCTTTCTATGTCCTCAGATGACCTTTCCTCTGTGTTGGAGGGGACAAAGGAAGATAGGTGGGTAGATAGATAGACAGATAGATAGATAGATAGATAGATATTGGTCTCTCCTTCTTATAAAGCCACCAGGTCTTATTTAAACTTAGTTACCTCCTAAAGACCCTATCTGTAAACACAGTCATATAGAGGGTTAGGGCTCCAACACTTGGATTTGGGGGGATGGAAACATTCAGTTCATAGCACCCTTCCACCCTGTTCTATTTTTCCCTGTAGCACTTGTCATCTTTTAAAATATTAGATAATTTGTATTTTTTACTAAATTGGTTATTACTTGACTTTAATAAGTCTACTAGAAAATAAAAGCTCCATGAGGTCAGGGATCTTCCTTTGTTTTTCACTGATGTCTTTTCGAGAACCCAGAAGAGTGTTGCGCATGGCAATAGCAGAACAAATGAATGAAGGGAGAAGAAAGACAGAGAGACTGAACCCCGGTAATACACAGGAAATACCGATATCTAGAAAGGAAGATTAAGGCTTATCCTGTCCTAGAACTGAAGATATCTTGTCCAGCAACATGTGGATCACTTCACTTGATCAAGCATGATGTGGTGGAGACACTCCACATTGTGGTTCAAACTTGTGTCCCTTTGAGTTGTTATGGGGACTGTGGTGTCTTAGTCCGCTAGGGCTGTCCTGACAAAACACCATAGACTGGGTGGCTTAAACAACAGGCATTGATGTTCTCATAGTTCTGGGGGCTGAACGTCCAAGATCAGAGAGAGTGCCTGCCAGCGTTGTTGGGTTCTGATGAGGACTCTCTTCCTGGCTTATAGACAGCTGCCTTCTCTCTGTGTCTTCGTGTGTGTGTGTGTGTGTGTGTGTGTGTGTGTGTGTGTGTGTGTGGTTGGGGGAAGAGATGGAGGGAGAAAGGGAGGGACAGAGTGGGGAGAGAAAGAGAGAGAGTGAGCGCTCTCTTTGGTCTAATTGCATCCTGGGGAGCCCACCCTTAAGACCTCATCTAAGTGTTTATTATCTCCAAAGGCCCCATCTACAAATACCATTACATTGGGGGGTTAGGGCTTCAAATTATGGATTTGGGGGTAACACAAACATTCATTCCATAGCAGATGATGTAGCAGGTCATCAAGGACTTACAGGATCCACACCCGTGAGATGTCAGGTCAGGGAATAGAATAGGAGGTCGTAGAGACAGACCGTGATTCCTCAGCCCAGGAGGTCAGTGCCTGGGAAACATGGGGCATGGGTGAAGTGCATCACAGGCACCCTTCCTGGTCAGAGCTTGTCTGGGAAGATGTTGTCCACTCATCATGTTTCCAGATCTTATGGAATCATAGTCCCCAAGAAGTATAATTTCATACAAATTGTGTGCCCCTTTGATTTTTGGCAAATGATTAGATTAGGTTCCTCATTCTTTTTATTTATAAAAATTCTGGGATTTCTGGGGAGGAAATGCAAGGTCTGAGAAGTGGCTATCACACTATTTTAAATATTGTTGCTTTAAAACTACTTTAATGCTTATGACAGAGAAATTATTGCAACAATATCTTGAGTATTCCCATTAGTAAATTTCTAAACTTCATTTTATTTTATTTATTTTATTTTATCTCAAAAGGATGTCACAATGGCACAGTGCACTCACTTAGGTACAATCTTGTAAATGCTCAGACTGTCGGCCTTCACTGTTTATACATTCTTTGCTGTCCACTTGCTATACTCAAGTACACTTTGCACAGAGGTCTTTATGGTCATCAGTTAACCTACTTTTGCCCACCCCTATATGTATATCTATACAGATATATATATATATTTTTTTTCTTTTTAAAAAATTTTATTGTATATTCTTTGCATTACCATTTAACCCCCAGAATCACCACATTGTCGTCCATGTCCATGAGTCCTTTTTTCCTACCGGTTGCAGAGGGAGCAGGGTCCTGCCGATACTGTGATTTTGGACTTCTAGCCTCTAGAACTGTGCAGAAAGACATTTTTGAAATTTTAAGACATGTAGTTCATGGTACCTTGTCCAAGAAGCCCGAGGAACTAATACGGGGAGCACACTAGAGATACTCTTTGCCCTTTGTGTGTTTCTATAGGCTAGGGGCTGAGAAGTACATCTTCCGGGTCATAACAAACATGTATTTTTCATCCTAACAGCTACTCCCAATTGCCCTCCAGAGTGGCTGTCTCAGTTTGTGCTCCTATCAGCAGTGCACGAGACCGTGTTCCCTCGTGCCCAGGCCAGCACTTGACCTTAGCACTTGACATTAACAAATTTTTCCTAGCTGCTGGGTGAAAACCAGTATTTTTTAAAAAAGATTGATTCCCTGATTACTAGTGAGGTTGAGTTTTATAATGTTAATTTTCCATTTGAATTTCTTCTCCCAATTTTTTTTATAATCTTTGCTCATTTTTCTGTTGTGTTGTTTGTTTTTTTCCTATGAATTGGATATATTTCTTTATGCAGGAGGTGATCTTATTCATTTTCAGCCACTTTTAGTTTAGGAAGAGCTGTTAAATATCAGGAATGTTTGTGGGGTTTAACTGGTTGTCTTTTCAGCTTCTAGTGAGATGATCAAATGATATTTATTTGACCTATTGATATGAGGCACCTGTAAGGTAAAAACTTTAAAAAGCAGAGTAGCTAAATATTGTATGGAATATGAAAAGAGGGATGACGCCAGTGTGGGGATTTTCAAACACGTCGAGAGGGCTGCCTGCTTAGAACACAGGGTGTGGCTAAGGGGGTGTGATGGGCAGCTGTAGAAACAGGCTGAAGCCTCTGTGGGACCTTGTCTGGGGGTAGAGGGCTGGAGCTTTACCGTCCAGGTGAGGTGACATTGCTGCAGAATGTTGAGTAAAAGGTAACTGTTGAATTTATTTATTTTTAAAAATGAAACTTATTTATCCTTAGAGAGAGGGGAAGGGAGGGAAAAAGAGAGGCAGAGAAATGTCGGTTGTCTCTCACACACGCCCCAGCTAGAGACCAGTCCCACCACGCAGGCACGTGCCCTGACTGGGGACTGAAGCCCGAATCAAGCCAGCAACCTTTTGCTTTTGCGATGATGATGCCCAACCAACTGGGCTACACCAGTCAGGGCAGTAACTGTAGAATTTAATGAGATTAATATGATGGTGTGGTACAGGAAGAAGAAAATAAAAACAAAGAGAAGACTTAAGTACTCAGGGGTGAGAAGAAAATAGCCTTTTGCTTGTAAAGACTCTAGTAAGGAAGATAGGAAGGAGAGTAGCTAAACAAACCAATATAAATCTCTGATGAGTTGAGTTTTGGAAAGAAGGAAACTTATTCAAGCATAAATACCAGTACATATCTCACAGACTTGGAGGACTGCGTCAGAGGCCTAAAGGAAGATAACTTTTGGGTTTCAAATTATGTCTAAGTTGTGCACAGTTAAGTAGGAAAACAGGGATACAAATACATAAGGGGTATTTTCTCTGGGCAGATAACATGCTATTGATAGATGGCAAAGAGAAAGCATACCCCATCAACTTTTATTTTGCTTCCAGTTGACAATGTCAAGGAGAGTGACTTTCAGATTGAAGGTGGGGTGTAGAGTAGAACAAATATGATAGCTGGAGGCAGTAGCTGGAGGCAGTTCAAAATGGGCAAAAAAATTACAGGAAAGCATCTACCTGCTCTGGGTAAACTGTACCCCAGGAAACTAAGAGAACTTTTAATTATATTTCTGAACTCTGTTGTTGGCCTTAGAGAAAGTTTGGAAAATGTAATTATTGTTTTTCTTTAAAAAGGTATATATGGCCCTGGCTGGTGTAGCTCAGTGTATTGAGCGCGGGCTGGGAAACAGACGGTCCCGGTTCGATTCCCGGTCAGGGCACATACCTGGGTAGTGGGCCAGGTCCCCAGTGGGGGCCATGTGAGAGGCAACCATACACTGCTGTTTCTCCCTCTCTTTCTCCCTCCCTTCCATTCTGTCTAAAAATAAATAAATAAAATCTTAAAAAAAAAAGGTATATGTGCATATGCTTGTGTGTGTGCAAAAGAAATTCCAAATTTCAAAAATGTGAATTTCACAAACTGAAAATCCATGATCTTAATGTCATTTTGGGGGGCAAGATCCTAGGATAGCATTCAAGAGGGGTGACTTATAAACTCCTAGAAGAGAAAGCAAGGATCCTTAGAACTCTATGTGGGTCTTATAAAAAAATGGCCACATTGTCTTCATCAATTGACAGGACTGTTAGATCAAGGAGCACTGTTGAAGACGAGCAAGCCCCAGGAGGAAGTGAACAAGGGATGCTTAGCCCAGAGGGAAGAAGGCTTAGGGAGACAACAGCTGACTTTGAGTAGGAGAGGGACCATTACGTGGAAGAGGAATCAGGTATCTCTGGGTTTCTCAAAGGCCAATGGGTAAGATGACTGGGACCTAGATCAAGATTCAGTACGAGGAAGAGCTGTCTGACCACTTAGCAGAATCCAACGGTGGAACAGGTTGCTTGCCCAGACGGTGATTTCCCCATCACTGCCAAGTATGCAAGCAGAAACGGGTCACTTACTTTTTGGGAAATGTTCTAGGAGAGATGAATGCATTATTGTGTGGCTGACTCTAAAGTCTCTTCTGATTTAGAGATTCTATGATCCTAGGACAGTGTAGGTGGAAATGGGAAGGAGCAGGCTGGCAATACAGAGATGGTGTAGCCCACAGGATGGAAGGGATTGGAAGAAGACAGAAGAAAAGAAAGTCATGTAGTCTAGAAGAATTCACCAACTTTTTAGCCCCACACACCAGGATCATCCACAAATGATGTAGGGCCATCAAAGTAGGCCTCAAGTCAACAACTTTCATGGGCTTTGGGGAAGGTTGTCAAGGCCAAAAAATTTTTAATAGAATTTGAATGATCAGAAAAGAGGACAGTGCGCCATTTGAGTCCTTACCCCAGCAGGGCCCAAACCACAGGCCTGCTGAAGAGCAGCGCCGGGGGGCACAGGGGCAAGGCATGTGCTTGGAAGCAGGCCTAAGGCACAGGCCACAAGAGCAAGAAAGGGGTGGAGTAATGGAAGAGGGAGGACAGATAACGGAAAACCGAACGGGTATGTTCATTGCAAATGGGCCACGGCCCGGGCCTGGAGTCTCAGGGGCACCTCTTTCAGCGGGTTCTCAGGGGAGCAGAGAGTGGGATACCAGGAGACTGAGGCTCTAAAGCTGGCTGTGCCCCAATTTCCAGAGTGACCTTGTAGATGTCATTTCACCTTTTGGCCTCCTCCCTGCTTACTGTCAAACGCAAACATCCTGTTAGCCTAAAAGTGCTCTGAGCTTTACAGAAGAGAGTAGCTCCAGAAACGTATGGTGTTGCCGGCATGTGTGCAGGGTGCTTGCTTGTGCTTGTATCCCCATTTTCACTGTCGGGGGAGGGAGAACTGGAAAGAGAAGGGCAGAAAGAAAGGTGAGAAGACATTGAGGCCAAAGTCTCTTGGCTCTGCCTCATCATCCCAGGGAACTCAGGGGACCGGGATCTGGCAAAGGGCACAGGCCGACAGCTCCTCGCCCAGCAGGGCGTCCGAGATCCGAGCGGACAGCCTCAGTTTCTGCTGTCCCTTCAACAAATCCCTTTGCAGCATCGAGGGACGAAAAGCGAGGCACGCCCCTCCCCCACTAGATGGCACTGAAACGCCTCGTTGTCGATTTTCAAAATGCTGGAAGGAGGAAAAAAGAAAAAAAAATGGTGGAGGGGCGCTCATTTTGGCCTGCAGGCCCCATTGTGCAAAGTAGGGTGCAGGGCACTCTCCCCCCGCCCCCCCCCGGGCGCAGCTCTTTACGCGGCAGTGCGGTACCTCGACTTCGGAGTGGGGGTGAAAATAGGGGATGAGCATTAGAGTCAAAGAATCTTGGGTTGCAACCTGGGAGGGAGGCTCCCAGCCTTTGCGGCGCTGTCTCACGTGAGCGGGGCGGTGGGGAGAAGCAGCACTCGGCCCACCCGCTCAAGGTCCGGCGTCCAGCACTGCCTCTCGGAGCCCCGGCAGAGCCTCAATTCAGCCGCCACCCAGATCAGGGCAAATCCCGCACCCACGTTTCTTTGAATCCCCCGAACCCCGCCCTCCTCAAAGCGCGAGCCCGCGAGCGTTTTCAAAATATCTGTTAAGCAGCCCTCCGCCCCAGTTAAAATTCTCTTCCTCTTGTATTGAAAGGACCAATTTTTTTTTTTCTTTTCCTTCTGAGGAGAGGTGGAGGAGAAGGGTGTGTGTCGGAGGTCTGGCGCTGGCACGGGGCTGCAAAAGGGCTGGCCGAGATCACCCCGCGGACCGCGCGGCCCCGGCTGCAAACGCCTGTCGCCAGTGAGACAGCGCCGGCGGCTTTCTGGGGAAAACAAAGATCAAACACAGTCCCAGACACCTGCGACCGACACCGGGGACGCAGCGAACTTCCCCAGCCGCTCTGAACGCCGACTCCGCAATCAGCAGTCTTTTCTTTAAAGCCCTGAGGCCGATTTTACCACCACTGGAAAAAAGAGAAACGGGAGATGGAGACAACATCCCTAAATTTATAACAATGCATGTAAACATGCTACATACCACATATATGTATATGTGCATGAATATGGATGTGGTTGGGCACATACCTATCTAGACACCATTGACTTGCCTGGTCAAAGAATAAGGCTCAGACATTTCGTGCCTGGGAAATGGTGCAGTTTATCTTTAAGGCGGCAAGAAAAATAAGCGATGGGGCTCACGTTGCACGGATGACATCACTAGCTTTTGGCTGCGCGCTCCGTGTTCTCGTCTGTGGGTTTTAGCCAAGGCTGCAGCGCCGGGCGCCCGAGAGAGCGAGCGCGGCCGCGGCTTCCTCCGGCGCCCGCACCCGGGCCAGGCGATTTCCCGAGCCCTCCGGGCGCAGCCTCGGCTCTCGCTTCGCGGCGCTGGCCGAGCCCGAAAGGCCCGGGAGCCACCGCGGCGAGAGGAGGAGGTGGGGAGGGCAAGTCGAACGACCCAGCCTCCCTCCCCCACCCTCGCCGTGTTCACCTCGGCTACCACCGCACGCCGAGAGCCTGCTCGCGGGACACGGAGGCCGGGACGCGCTTCTCTCCTCGCGGCCAAGTGAGCCGGCATCTCGGCCCTCGGTGGGCTGCGAAGGAAATGGTGCAAATCGAGAGCGGCTGACCCCAGTCGGGCCGAGCAGATGCGGTGCTAGAGCGCCGGGGCTCTCGCGGCGGGGAAAGGGGGCGGGTTGTTTGGAAGGGCCGGGGCCACTGTTTTACTCCGCGCCTGCAGTATTTTCTGTGCATCTGGGCAGCACGTTCCCGGAGCTACCCGGGAGCCGTATGAAGTGAGGCGGTGGCGTCGCTGGAGAGGCGGGTCTGGAGAAGGCCGAGTGGACACTCCGGGAAGAAGACCACGCCGAGGAAAGCGGCATGACGTCCCGGGGGCTGGCTGCTGCCAGGCGGGCTGCGTGCCACGATCGTACGACCTGTCCATGGTGTTGAAGGTGCCGAGCGCCCAGCTCTGCGAGCCCGGTGCGGTGCGCCCTGCCGGGTGCGCCAACCTCGGCGCAGCCCGCTCTTTGCGCCCGCCCGCTGCCGCCCAGTTCCTGCAAACCCCGGGCCAAGGCTTGTCCCGTACGCCGTTCGGGTGACCGCGCCGTCGGCCCGAGGGGAGGCTTGAATGGCGAGGCAAGAGGCAGACGAACCAGGAGCTTGCAGGGAAAGGTCGACTGAGACCACGCGCCCACAGGGAGCCCGCCTCTGAGAGCGGCGTGCTGGCCAGACGGGACAAGGGACCTGCTGGTGACGGTACAACGGAGATTTCTAAAAGACCCGAGCCAGAGAAAAAGAACGTTTCTTTGCTTGCAGACCAGAAGAGGGAGAATTGTTGAGAGGGAGACTAGGGGAGAGTCTGGGCAGCCGGCCCCGGCATCTGGAGGCTTCCTTCGCTGGCCGGCCGCATCGCGGGTGTCTCAGTGCATTCTGTCATTGAGTAGTTCCTCCTAGCAGCCCGTCCCCCACCCAAGCAAGCCTCGCGTGTGGGTCCCGTCGTCACCCTGCACGGTGAAAGCCCCGCAGCCCCACCGCAGCCGAGGGCACTGGGTGTTTAGTCCCCGGCGGGAGGGCAGCGGCACCCGAAGCCGGTCTGTGTGCGGACTCGGCGGGTTCAGAGCAGTTGCTTCCCGCGGGGCAGCGAGGGGGCGGGAGGCGGCCTTGGTAGGCTCGCCGCCGCCGGAGGCTGCGCCTGCCCCGGAGGATGCCCAGGAGACCGCCGGAGTCTCTCCGGATCAGAACTTTGTAGGTTGTCCGCCCCACCCCCGCAGTCCCTGGGCGGCGCACCCGCAGGTGCGGGCCGAGGGGGCGCCGCCGTGAGTCCCCTGCTGTCCCCACCCCCCATCTTGGCTCGGCCACCCGTCGCTTTGTTCCGGGCGCGCGGAGGGAAGGCGAGGCTGCGGCGGATCATGCCCATGGTGTAGCCGCGAAGCGGAGGCATGGCTGCCGGAAGGTTACTGCTCTACACCGGTCTCTCGCTAGCGCTCTGCGCCCTGGGCATGCTGGCCGTGGCCATCTGCTCGGACCACTGGTACGAGACGGACGCCAGGAAGCACAGGGACAGGTGCAAGGCCTTCAACACCCGCCGGGTCGACCCCGGCTTCATTTACAACAACAACAACAACTTGCCCCTTCGCGCGAGCCGCTCGCGCCTGGACCGCTGGGAGGGCAAACTCCTCCGGGCCCGGAACCGCCGGCAGCTCTTCGCCATGAGCCCCGCGGACGAGTGCAGCCGGCAGTACAACTCCACCAACATGGGCCTTTGGAGGAAGTGCCACCGGCAGGGCTTCGACCCCGAGATCGCGGCCCTCATTCGAAAAGGTAGGCACAGCCGTGAGGCGTGGCGCTGTGCCGGGCCTGGCCCCGGCCAGGCCCGGCAGCCCTCTCCTTTCTGAGCCCGGCCAAGGTCTGCCAGGCCTCCCGGTTCCTGGAGGTCGGGTTACCCAGGCTCTCCAGAGCCTTGGAGTGGACACAACTTCGCCTCCCAATAGCTGGTGACTGAGGCTCACCTCTCTCTACCCCGTCTCTTGTCTTTCGTTTGTCTGCGATTCTCACGGTCCAGGATTTTTATCTAGGATCATACTTCGACCAGTCTCTGAAAGGGAAGGGGATGTATAATATGCTGTTAGCAGAGGAAGCCCTTTAAGAGTGATGTGTCGGGGTGGACAGGCTCCTAGTTTTAATTTTCATTTTAGCTGTTGAACTGATTCATCAAGGCAAATTGGGGGAAACATCTCACACTGAAGGCCTTATGGGTGCCAGCAACATTTGCTAAGCACCTACTCTACCGGGTTCCGGGGCAGACACTGGCCGTAGAAACATCAGGAAGCCCCAGCTCCTGCTCTCCGGTAGCGCAGAGCCTGCTGACCAGTAGCATCATACTGCAGTTCTTGATTTCTCCTTTTGAAAAAGTGGTTGACGAAAGTGACCTGTGTGCATGGAATCTTGGCAGGGTGTAACAAGCACAAAAAAGTAGTTCTTCAGGTAACACCGAAGTGGGCGCTGCAGAGAGAAAAAAATACTGTTTTCAGAAGACATATACAAAATACCCAGTGTAGCAAAATAGGAAAACACCTGTATTTGCTAAAACACCGAATAAAAATGTATTCTATAGGATTAGTATTAGCACACACATTTTTAAGTCTGCTTATCTGATGCAGTTTGTAAATCTTGTATGATAAATACTTTGGGGACTGTCCTGTTCCATTAACCCCCTGAATACTGTTTGGATGTGTATTGATATTGCTCTTCCATGGTAGCTACATCCTGGTGTGAGCTTGTGTCTTGTTTTCTCCACTATATTTCATTCTTTTCAACTATGAAATGGTGATGGGAAGCTGGAACGACGTTGTTTATCAGCAGTCTTTGAGGCCAAGATTTAGAACAGTGCTTAATGTCTCTTAATATCAACATGCAGGTTTGATGCTGTTTTAAAATATAATTTGTGAAAACAGATGTTCTTTGATTTATAAAAAAATGTTGAAATGGATCAGAAGAAATGTTAATAAAAACGTCAGTTGTTTCAGAATGACAAGCGGTAGGTACGGTCTTGGTGGCCATTCAGATGTGGGTGAGGTAGGTCCAGAGGGAGAACCCATCTTAATGCCTGTTTTGTAGGTTCTGTAGAATGACTGTGGATTTTAGCTAGTTTCGTTGTGAGTGTGCTAATATTATAAACATCACCTGTGCTTCATGGTTAGGCACTTACTGGAGCAGGGTGACCCATCTGGAGCTCTACAACTTTGTACAGCTGTATGGAATATTAGAAAATGCCAGAAGAGAGCAACTCGGGTTTGGATTTAGAAGTAGGAAAAGAGGAGCAAGCAGAATAGTGTTTGACCGTGTGTGACTTTATAGCAGTTTTCAGCTTCTCAGATTCCTAGTGCTGTTTTATCCATTGTTTCCTGCTTTCATTTAAATTGGAGTGGTAGGGAGTTAGCTGAAATGTGAGGAAGAATTCGTGTTAATAATGACTGATAAACACTGGTAGGACTTACTGAAGGACATTCTCGCATTTCCTGCCATGAACATCTCCTGGAACAAGACAGGTATCCTTCCATCTGGTGTTGGTTAACCTCATTTAGAAAAAGGGGCCTGGGATTCATGCCTTCTGATGGATGTCATGAGTGCTTTGATTCCATGTTGCTCTGCTTGGCAGTCTGGCTGGAAAGGTTGACTTGGTCTGTGCACCAGAGGAATTGGTTACCATAGTGACATGTTCTTCCGGTGAAGCTGGAAACACGGTGACAGGGAAAGGGATAGGAGAAGAATGTGCAACATTTTGACTTTGTATTGACTAATTTTTAATTGCAGCAACAGAAAATGGACATGGCACAGCAGGGGAATTGAACGCACCGATGCCTGGAGTTGGCAGGGCATTGTATTTCACTTCAGTTAATGTGAATCCTGGTCCCCATCACCCAAAATACAGCAATCACTGTCAGTGGCAAGCACCCGCTCCCTGTGGCTTCTCGTTCCTGTCCGTTTGACGTTCTCGTTAGGTATTATTGAGATCGATGCCATGCCGGCATTACAAATCTTCAGAGACTTACGGTCACTATCGTCATTTTTAACCTCAAAACTTAATGTTGGGAAGCCAAATTTTCTTTTCTAAGCAGCAATAGACACATATTGGAAATAAGTGCTTCTTCTCTCAGTGGCATTCACAAGCCATTCCAATAATACACACCATGTAATTTCTAGGCTTAATCAGTATATTCTTCCTAGATGGGCAGGTTTTAGAAGGAATTTTAAAAAATAAAATTAATATCCCTCTCTTAGTTTGTAGGCTGCCACTCAGTCCACTGAGCCACACCAGCCAGGGCTATTTGTTTGTCTTATTGAACTGTAAGTTCCTGGAGGGCAGGAAAGACAATCATTTGTAAAACACAGCTACCAGATGCGTGCTACTTGGGAAACAGCGCATCCATATTAGGTTTGCAGAAACATATCCATCAAGTACTTTATCTAATTGTAGGAACACTTGTGTGGAAATCCAAATAAAGGATTAGTCGGAAAATTGTGATAAAAAAAAACAAAAAACAACAACAACCAAAGAACTAGTATGGCTCTCAGGGTAGGTTAATATTGTAACAGATACTACATACTTTAACAAGGAGGATTTTTTTTTTTTGAGCAAAAGCTTTGTTAAGAAATAAGGGAAACACAATACTTTTTTTGATAACCTATGTTACTGAACAGACACAAATCGCCCACAATCATTATTTTTCACATTAGCTTTGATTTCAGTTATTTCCGTGTCGGAGGTAGGATTGGGTAGAGGGTACACAAGGATAGAATACCCTTGAATTCCCATGTGAATGTGTCCATAATCAGGTCCTCTGTCTTCTTGCTTTTCAACCTCGTCCATGTCTCCCTAGTAAGTCACTGCATGCACTGGGGACAGGTCAATGACAGGATCAGTTTCTGAAATCCAAGAGACTTCCAGGCCTTCAGGAGCAGCTACAGGTAGGATTTTGTTCCAGGGAACATTGATATTCTTTGATTTGTGCTGAAACGCTATCCTGACATGGATTGAAATAAGTAGACCTTCACCTGATATTCTAAGAACTTTTAAAATTGTTTGATATTCTTATAAAAGAATCTGACCTATATAGTTTCCCTAATCACGGGGTGGTCATCAATAGCCTGAAACTTATTTTAACAAAACATTGTGCATACCCACTAATTAATAATGTATTCAGCAAATATTTACTGTGCATGTATTATGTGAAGGGCACCCCTCACTAGGACGAAGGGTTGAGTACAACCTGGTGTTTAAAATTCCCATGGTCTGTTGGCATCACAGGAAATAGTTGACAGCTGTGGGATGATGAGAGTGACAGCAAGAGACACAGAAAGACACGGAGGAGGCAGTGATAGATTGTGCCCGTGGCATGATGAGGCAAGGCGGCAGGGGCGGGAGGCTGATTGTCTTGGAGGAATCAAGTCTGAACAAGACTTTCCGTGGAGGTTGGAGGTGGCTGGTGAGGAATGGCATTTCAGGCAAAGAGGCCAGCATGCGCACAGCTGTGGGGTGTGAGACGGTGGTTTGGCCTTGTGAGTGTTGATTGCTGGGATGAGGGAGGAGGGTAGACCGGGAGCAGGGGCCCAGGCCAGAGCCGAGTCAAGGAGCCTGGGCACTCAAGCCCGCTGCGGCTATGCTGCCCAGAGGGTAGCCGCCAGTCACATTTAAAATAATCAACATTGAATAAAATTAAATCATCATTTCGTGAGTCACACTGGCCACATTATAAATGCTCAGTAGCCACGTGTGGTTAGTGGCTATCATATTGGGCAGTGCAGATTAGAGAACTCCCCCGTCAGCACAGAAAGTTCTGTTGGATGGTGCTGCATGGGGCCCGTAGCCTCTGCAAAGAACAAGCACATACTTGGTTTCAGATGAGGATGATTAAACGTGATAACTTGGGCTTAAATTTAAGAATACTATTCTGCACTTGAAGAGACTTTGCTACTTGAATGCTTGGGGGGACAAGGTCTTCAATTTATGCTATTTCCATATGTTACTAATTTTCCATCGTTGACTCTGAGAATTTTCACATGCTTTTCTCTTTTACTGTCCTTTCCTTGTCCCAGCTTCATTACAAGTTGAGTTGGTGGAAAGATTGTTAATAATAATCACTGCCAATCTTGATGCCAGGTACTCCTCTAAGAATTTTACATACAGTAGCTAGTATAGTCTTCATAATAATGCTCTGAGGTGGCTACTATTATTTTTTAATCCCTGTTCTATAACTGAGGAAGTGGAGGCACAGAAAGGTCAGTGAACTTGCCAGGTCTCAGGAGAAGGAAATGAAGGTGCCAGGATATGAATTTGGGCTGCAGGTTTGGGAACTCCCCCACTGTATTCTATAGTCACCATAGTCTGTTGGGGCAGGGATGGGGTGCAGAACAGGCTGGTATATTGATCCCCCAAATTGAAAAAGAAATTGGAAGCAGTTTTAGAATCCCACCGAGGTGAGATTTGCTTGAGAAGTTCACCTTGTCACTGAGGAGGGAGATGTTCTAAAGCGGCCCATACCTTGCTTTGAGAGCTGCTAAGCAAAGCTCATACACATTTTTTTTTCATATGGTTTTTGAGTATTTGTCCACTGTGGTAGATACTGGGGTTATAGACATGAAAGACATACTCATTCCACAAATATTTGAGGGCTTTGCAGTTGAGCATCATGGAGAAGCTTACCTTCCAGGGGGTAAAGCCAGACAGTACATAAATATGTATGGAATAAAAGCAATGTCTAATGAACTAACCAGTGTATAATCTAAGGTAAGGTAGTATGAGCCATGATGTGTCTTTGCTCTTAGGAAGCAGAAAGAGCAAATGAGCCCCAGATTACATAGTTTCATTAGTTTTGGTTTATAACATAGAGAGGCATTAGCTGCTCACAGGCAAACACATACAGACACTCACAGTCTTTTTTTAAAAAAAAATTATTTATTTATTTTTAGAGAGAGGGGAAGGGAGGGAGAAAGAGAGGGAGAGAAACATCAATATGTGGTTGCCTCTTGCTTGCCCCCAACTGGGCGACCTGGCCTACAACCCAGGCATGTGCCCTGACCTGGAGTTGAACCGGTGACCCTATGGTTCTCAGGCCAGCATTCAGTCCACTGAGCCACACCAGCCAGGGCTCACAGTCTTTATATATAGTGTGATCCCCATGTATACATGTTTTATGTATGCTCAGATGTACAAGTCAGTGTACTCTTAGTCCTACCCCTCCTCCGCAGTCATGCTGCAAATATAACTCACCAGTGAGAGGTGACAGGTAGGGAAGGAGCCCGTGACTCCATAGGCAAATGTCTGGGTGGGAAGAGAGAGAGCACAGGGTAGAGAGATGTGTTTTGAGCACCTGCTGTGTGCCAAGCCCTCTGCTAGGTGCTGGAGAAGAAGAAAGAGGCATATTGTGGTTCCTGTCCTGAGGGAGCTTACACTCTAGCTCATGGTTCCCACGTTCATTGTCAAGTGTG
The DNA here is from genome assembly GCA_004026765.1 of Micronycteris hirsuta. NCBI lineage: Eukaryota > Metazoa > Chordata > Mammalia > Chiroptera > Phyllostomidae > Micronycteris > Micronycteris hirsuta. Next base: position 229,641 of record PVJI01000317.1, on the reverse strand, counting down.
GTTGGATCAGGCTCTTCCTTAGGAGGTCACGTCTCTATCAACTGGATCAGGGATCAGCTGAGTCAGGCGACTCACAGGTGAGCTCTATTTATTGAGTCAACAAAGTCAAAAGCTTTATTTCTGTTTGGAAAGGTCAGCTAATTTATTCTTTTACTATAGAGTTGGTAGGGATCAATTTAGAGGATTGATTCTGTGTATATTCCACTTTGGATTGTCAGTTAAAGATATTTTCTCTTTCTCTGCTATTACTGGGTAATCCTAGCCCTTCAGGCAGAATCCTAAACACGCTCTGGGTTAGTTTGACCCTTCACACACCCCCATATACATCTAGACACATCTAGATATTACAGTAGTCACAAACGTTCGTTCAGATGCAGATACTTTTGTAACGACTTACCCACGCCATATACACAGAGAAGAGGAACTGCGTGACTTGGGGAAGGAGTAGACAGAAAATTTGTTCTGACATCTTGATTGGGCAGTTGCTGTTTTTGAGACAATGCATACGTCCTTTTAAAGGACTTTCTGTGTGAAATAGTGGATTTGGAGGATACAAACTTCAAGCCCTTTCACACTCTAACATTTGATGAGAAAGTTAAATTTAAGTTATAGAAAGTAACTAATAAGTAAATGGTTGAGAATAGGTGAAAAGAGAGGGAAGAGAAAATGGGGGAAGGGAGAAAGAACCAGAGAGCCAGAGGGAGAGACAGGGAAAGGGAGACGTTTCTAAAGGGAGCATCCCAGGGGCTCATTTGTCATGGGAAGAGGTGGAAAAGAAAGCAGCTCATTCCATACCAGTGTACAATCAGGTGATGACAGCTCACCTTTTCTCGTTCTAATGGTTTGCGATCCATGTTGCAGATTGCGTTAGACACAGACTGACGGAGAGAGGTGGCGCTGGCGGTACAACAGCGTCGATGCACTTCATGCCACTGAACTGTATGCTCGAACATGGTTAAAACTTTATGTCATGCCTATGTTACCACAATTCAGTAAATTAAAAAGAAATTTTAAAAACAATCGAGAAAGGAGCTGGAGTACTGGGCAGTATGTACCTACTCTATAGCCAAGGATCTTCATTCATTCAACACATTTATTGAGCACTTATTATGTGCTAGGCAGCAGCCCAAGTATGCTTGGGACAGAAGTCAATAAAACAGACAAAAGTCTTGCCCTCCTAGGGCTTATATTAAAACAGTGTTGAGAATTATATCTTTGTCGTTTGTTTTTTTAGATGAAACTTTTAAAGAATATATAAAACAAGAAATGAATACATTTCTTGGGTCTTTGGGAAATTTTACTATAATGAAGAACACTTCACTGTGCTTATTCTGAAAATGTCTTTTGAACGCCAACTGTGTCAGGCACGTTACTTGGGGCTGAGGACCCTGGGTGAAATCCATAGTTACTATCCTCAAAAAGCTTAAAAAAAAAAAAAAAAGGAGGGAGTGTTAAAGAAGACTAGCAACTATAGGCCCCAAGGTTGGTAAGTGGAGGGATTTGTGTGCTGGGGGCCTGAATAATTCTTGAGTTTTGGAGCAGTTAGGGAAGGCTTTACAGAAACCGGGGACATTCACAGAGGTTATCTGGGGTTTGATAAGGTGAAGCCTTAGTCTCATTTTAAATTTATTAATTAATTTTCACAAGGTAATACTTGCCCCCCGGCCCTTGTCCCCCAGACTCTTAGTCCTTCTTCCACAAGGCAGCCATCACTACCAGATTTTTAGAAACCATGTCAGAGACATTCTGTTCAGCAATATTTAAAAATAACATCAAGCGTAAATATAAGTCAGGCAATGAACAGGTGATTCAAGGACGAAAAACGTTATTTTTTTGTAAATTTGTATACACAGAGATGATGTTGAAAGGCCCATTCCAGGAGTCTCTAGGAATCTTTTACTAGTTGATGTTTCTTCTGAGTGGAAGCTGCTATTGGCTTTCAAAGAAGTGTCACAGATTTGCTGCCTTTATGAGACTGCAGTGGCTGAATTACTTCAATTGATTTTTTTTTGGCGTCAAAGTATTTTGCCAAGAAAAGGCAATTGACTTGATATTAGGTCATCTTCATAAAATTCTATCATTTCCTGCATTTTATAATGCCCCGCCATTCCAGATGCCGACCTCACCCTGTTGGACGCTTTATTTGCTCTAGAGCCTCTCTCGTTCAGGTGCGCCCTGAATCACTCTTCATCTTTAAAATAGCAGTTCCTCTTAGGCAAGCACCACTCTGATTCCCCACGGCCCTGGAGTCCTTCGCACACCTGGGTGGAACAGGGCTGTTCTCACCTTAAAGGAGCTCTGGGCTCCGGTGCTGCTCTATGTCAACGAACTCCACTCCGGGGTGTAGCTGGCTTCTATCTCCTGAGGCTGAGGACAGGTGTCCCTTGCAGCCTGGAGCTTCTCTTCCTGGCCGTATGCACATGAACCTCATCCAAGAGTGTCCATGGCACCACTGTGTCCATGAATAGGAGAATCGGTAATGAAGTATGGCACATTCATGCAATGGAAGCTCTTGCAGCGTATTTAAAATAAATACGATAGGTCTACATGTTTCCAAAAGGATAACCATAAAGTATGAGTGAAAAAAAGCAGGGTGCTGAATGAAATGTAGAATATGATGCCATTTATAGGAAGCTCAAGAACAGATCAACTATACATCAGATATTGTTTATGGAAACATATTTGAATTGTATTTATGAAAAGCAGGCATGGGACTGATAAACACAAATTGAAGGGTGGTATTTACCTTTCTCAAGACAGGGGAAGAAATAGAATTGAGAAGGTACTTTAAAATCATCTGCGATATTTTATTTTCTAAAAAAACAAAGATCTGAGGCAAGTGGAGCATGCACATGCATGCACACTCAAGCTGTGTGGAAGGTTGCTACAATTCTGACAAAAGAGTTAAAATTTAATTCAGACTGGACTGTTCACTGTGCAGGAGATAGGTTCTTTAAGGGACATTCTTGGAAAATTTTGTGACTGACTCTGTAAGTAGTAGCAAGAGGCATTTAGAGAAGAGGAGTCAGATAACCCCTAACCATTGGTTTTCATGGACAGTAACTCATGGGAAGGGTTTAGAAAGAATAAAATTAAGTTTTATTTCTTTCTGATGTGAAATCAGTAAGCTGATTTATTTCTGAGTTAGACTAATGTACAAATCACGCCCCCCCCTTTGCAAATTTCCTGCAGCTTATGAAAAAACCAAGAGTTCCAAGGGCCAGAAAATTAAACTAATCCCTCCCAGTAGCTTGATTAGATGTTGAATTTTAAATAGATAAAAGGCCTGGAGGCAGGGAGAGTGTGGACAAACCAGAGGCTGAGCACAAACATCTGGGAAGGCATTTGCACCCAAGGGAAGAACTCAGCGTGAACTTGGAAAGAAAAAGCTAAGAAGTACAAAGGAGTCAGAATTGTACTTTACCTTTTCAGCTGTTTTCATATCACTTTTGAAACTGAGTAGAGAATGGTAGTTGGAGAACTTTTTTTTAAGATTTTATTTATTTATTTTAGAGAGAAGGGAAGGGAGGGAGACAGAGAGAGAGAGAGAGAAACAGCAATGTATGGTTGCCTCTCACATGGCCCTCAGTGGGGACCCGGCCCGCAACCCAGGCATGTGCCCCGACAGGGAATCAAACCGGGACCCTCTGGTTCCCAGCCTGCACTCAATCCACTGAGCTACACCAGCCAGGGTGGTAGTTGGAGAACTTTGAGTAGTTTTATGATTGAAGAATAAGGTGAGTAGTCTTTATTCTTAAAATTATGAGGGTGACTTCAGCCAAGAGCCCCACTGCCATAATAGTGGTTATGTTCACACTGTCCTTATACCAACTAGAGCTGGAGCAGAAAAGTCCCACCTGGATGTTGCAAGGGTTCCATTTTTCATCTCATAATGCTTAAAAACGCCCACACTGGACCTGAGGGTACTAGGGATCATGGAGGTCCCCAGGGATTTCAGGGGTGCTCAGACAGAGTAACTTCCAGGCTCACGTTCCTGAGACCACAGGGCTAATTGGATGTTCAGATGTGCTCCCGGCAGCCCTGCATCAAAAGGTCCCAGGTGGATGAGCTGCTTCATACTCATAATGCTCTGTATGGTGCAGACTCACCTTTCCGTAAGTGAATGGACTTCTACTTTGGGAAAGGCTGGCCTCTGTGTCTCTAGCCTCTCCCTCCTCCCTGACTGTTAACACAAAGGAAGCAGAAGGTTGTCTCTCTTGGCCTGGGCTCTTTTCAGGCGTGGTCTTGCTTCTCTTCCTTCACCTCCAGTTCATGTTCAGGCTGCTGCCACTCATTGTCCTCCTCTGTTCCCAGGCCGGGACTGCTCCTTCTCTAGCTTTGGAGGCACCCTCGTCCCCCAGGTCTGCTTCTCTTTCATCCTTACCCTTCTCTTTCCCTGTGCCTTTCTCAGCCCGTGGGTGCTCTCCAGGACCCACTTCTTTCTCTCACCCTTTGTGTCTCCCTTGATCAATCTCATTCACATCTGTGACCATGTTCACCCCTTGACGCTCACGACCTGCCACATGGAGACCCTCTTGCTCAGACTCCCACCCAAACATCTCACCTACTGGCTATCATCCCCACTTGGAACCTCTTTTCTCTTTTTCCCCCAGAGTCATCTGGCCTCCACGTTCCTCCTCCTTGGGGAATGTCCCCATGGCCTCTCTGCTTGCCCAGGCCAGAAACCCGAGTGCCACCCTCAGGGCTCTCCTCCCTCCTAACTGACTCACCCAAGCAGGGACTAAGTCGCTGTGACTCCTGATACCTTTATGCTCCCCTCCCCATGCTATTCGAATACTGCTGTCTGGCCTCATCCCCTGCATTCTCGTGACACTCTGTTCTGTTTCCCAATCTCTAAGCTCATGCCTCATCAATGCTTTCTCTTCAGAGCGATTATTTCTAAATGTAAATCTTATCACCGTATCGCTTTACTCCAGTTTGTCAGCAGCTCCCCACGCCCGTGAGTCAGGATAAGATCCATCATCTTTCCCTTGGCACGCAAGTCCTCACAGGTCCGGCAGCGTTCCGCCCCCTCCATTTGTCCGTCTTATCCTTTTTGCATGCTTTTCATTTTACCAGCACATTCTCCTCCAACCCCGATGAAGGACTTCTGGGCCCCCAAGCAGGTTAAGCTGTTTTGTGCCTTGGGAGCCTTTCCTTACGAAACTTCTTCCTTTGCCTGGAAGTGCCAGTTCCTACCCCTACCCCAAGTCTGCTTGGCCAATGCCTGCTTATTCTTTAGGAGTCAGCTTCAGGCCTGCTCCCAGCCTGCTTGGTGTTCTCTCACCCCCATCTCTCAGGGTGAATTGCCTTCTTCCTCCAGAGCCCTCTGTCACACACCAAACACACTCCCTTCCCAGCACCAGTGACATTTTGTTTCTCCATATGTTCCCCTTCTTTTTGAGGCTATTTTTGAACTATTTCTTATTCATCTTTTCATCTGCAGTGTTTTGCATAATGCATGGGCCATAATAGGTATTTAATACCTATTTGTTGAAGAAATGAAAGTTTACCTCAGTTAATGCAGTCAATCTGGAAATGTTATTTAACAAAGAACCATAATTTCATTGGACTGGGGAGACTCACTGTTAACAGAAAACCTGCTGTGAGTTGTTCTGTAACACATGTGATAAACTTAAATTTACTTCTTTTGTTAAGGTTTGTATTTTCTGAAAGCACCCATATTTCTGATTCACAAGAGGAGAATTTCAAGGGGAGACTATTTCATTTCTCCTGGATTAGGCCTCTTTGTTATAATCTTGCCCACTCTCCTCTTTATACCTTTTGTAGGATGGTCTACCCACCTGTAGCATCTTGGATCAAGAGAAGGCTACCTACATTTCTTGTTCCTATCACGGATATGATTTTCCAAATTTATCGCTGGGTCTGGAATATTTGGCCATTCCTTCAGGCTCTGTTTCCAACTTCCTAGTTTCTATCATCGGGGATGTCTTCAGGCTATCCCAGGGAAGCCTCCCTCACAACTGTTCATTTAGGGTGGCTTCCTCAAATCTCCTCTGGTAGTGATTTTGGTCATGACTTTCAACAGGAGTGGGTCCATGATGATGGCAAAACATGGCAAGTGTCTGTGTCCAGGTGTCTGGCACATCTGGCCCCACAGTGGCTGGTGGGCAGGCAGCACTACTCACAGAAACATCCATCCTCTCTAAGGGGCTTGGGGACAGGAAGGCGTTGGGGTCAACCAACACGTCTTTGCTTATGAAGGCCACCAAGTCCTGGTGCGACAATGGATGAGAGAGATGCTCAGCCTTCAGGGTGTCACATAGAAGTGGATTCTCTTCCAAAATGATAGTGACTGTGACTCAGGCTGGGTCATCTCATAGCGAAGGTTTTAAGGAATTTTCCTGTAGCCACAGGATCTGCTAAGGGCAGAGCCCCTGGCCAGCTCATTCAATGAGTAGAGTGATTCGCTTGGTTCAGTAGATAAATACAGGCGCAGCTGCATTGCTTGGTTCTCTAAACTAGGCTGAATAAATGATTCATATCAAGGAAAGCTTTTCTATGACCGTTGTACCTCCAGGACACATATTAGTTAAGTCTATGCTCGGTTTAAGCTAGAAAATGGATTTTCACCACCTCCTGCCCAAGTTGTATAAAGTTCTACGGATCAACATTCAGCTTGTACATTCAGTAGGAACCACTGGGTAGCAATCCCAATGAAACTGGTCCTTTAAAGAGCTGGCTTTGGTTGTAAAAGTAATTAGAAGTACAATGAGCTATCCAGGAACGTGAGTCTCCTGAAATGGTGGGCAATCCTTACCCTAGAAAACTGTCTCTTCTCATAGATGTTTATTCTAAAATCTATAGGAACCCAGAGGTTTATTTCAAACTGGAAGGTGGCATTTCATCTCTTTGGGGCAGCAGAGTTGCTAACCGTTCAGAGAAGGACTTCTATGCCTCGGTGCCAGCGGCATGCCTGCATCAGCTTTTATTACACATATCTGTAGAGGTGCGGTGGCTGGCCGGGCGCGTGCAGATCAATAAGCTGCTAAAAAGGGAGATGCATCAGAGACCATAATGGCTTCTCCACAGAAGATAGATCGTCTCTAGGTAGTGAAGTACATTAGGAACAACAGCGATGATATCCCTGCACCGAGATCCTTATTATTTAGGAGAAAGAAGTGAGCTCTGTGAAGGTGGCGATCCTACAATGAAGACTTGAACAGGCAAAGCATACATTCTAGGAGGTTTTGTGTCCACTGTCAGAGCTGGATTCAAAACAAAAGCAGTTTGTTTTAATGGAAGAATTCCCAGATGGAGAAATACAGATTTAATTTCTTTGGCCTCAATCACTGCTGGATTTGTTCTTGGTTGTCCTATTAATTTAAAAAATATATCTTTTAATCTGGACAACGATTTTTAAGAGACTTGGGTGGGCAGTGATCCAGCATCAGTGAGGAGTTGGGGGAGGTGGAGGTCCGAAACACAGAGTGGAATGGGTGGGGTTGGAGGCTGGGAGAAGCTTACAGGAGAGACAGTACACAGCTCCTTGGCTGGGGTTCTTGACTTGAGAGCTGTGGACACAGAGTCAGGTTTATATCTGAACTGAGGTTACTTACCTATAGGCGAGTTTCTAGGGATATCTGAGAGGATGGTGACTTTTTCTAGTGGGGTAACAATTTCTACTCTGGGTTTCTCCTTTCTGGTGCATGAATAAATCACACAGATTGCACATTCATTTATTCAGCAAATATTGGGTGAATACTTCCATGTCAGGATTGGTACCAGGGGCTGAGGGTATAATAGTGCATCAAATAGGCAAAACCCCCTGCCCACATGGAGTTTATAGTCCAGTGAGACAACAGAAAGGTAAGTCAAATGTGTAATATATTAGACAGTCATCAGTGCTAAGGACAAAACGAGCAGGGAGGGGGACAGGAAACGTGGAAGCAGGGTTGAAATGACAAATGGAGTGGCCAGGGAGGACCTCACCGAGATGATGACATTTAATAAAGACCCAGTGGGCGTGGGGGAGCTGGCAATGGGACATCTGTGGAGAGAGGATTTGTGGGACAATGGCTAGCATGTTGGAGAAATGACAAGGACAGCAGAATGGCTGGGAGGGGGGAGCACATGAGGGGGCTTGTGGCAAGATGTGATGTCAGGGGAGTGAAGAGCCACCTTACATAGGGTATGAAGGTCACAGGAAGGAGTGAGATGGGAAGCCGTCGTCGGGCTCTGAGGCGTGATCAGGTTTATGATCTAGGGCATGCATAGAAGCAGGGAGATCAGCCAGCACAGACAGTGTCTGGCAGTGGGGTGAGGGCAGAACTAGCAGGGTTGGTTCATGGGTCACATGCAGGGTGGGTGAGAAAAAGATCGGTCAAAGATTGCACTGAGGTTTTTAGCCCGAGGAGCTGGTAGATTTGCCATTAAAAATGATGGAAAGGACTGCAGGAGGATCTTGATTTGGGAATCCATAGTTTGGGTATGATAACCTCTGAGATGCCTTTTAAATGCTCCAGTGGCAATGTCAATAGTTAGATATATCGAACTGGATTCAGGGGAGACATCTCACTGGGGGTGTAAATTTAGAAATTATCAGTTTATGGTATTTAAAGTCATGAGATTGCCCTGGCTGGTGTGGCTCAGTGGATTGAGTGCCAGCATGTGAACCAAAGAGTCGCCAGTTCGATTCCCAGTCGGGGCACATGCCTGGGTTGTGGGCCAGGTCCCTGGTTGGGGGCATGTGAGAGGCAACCAGTCAATGTATGCCTCTCTCCCTTTCTTTCTCCCTCCCTTCCCATCTCTCTCAAAGTGAATAAATAAAATGTTTAAAAAAGAGAGGGAAAATTGCTGGAGCAATTTCTGGAGAGGATGAGGCTGAAAGGAATATAGAGAAAAGGGGGGAAGGAGAGGAACGTGGCCCAGGAAGAAGTGCGTATTTTAGGTGAGCACCGAAGTAAAAATCCAAGACTTTCCTGATGCAAGTTATCAGTCATCTTGCTCCCACTCCAGGCTTGTGCGACAACTTGAGCCAAGAGCTCTAAGCTTCTTAGAGGAGAGTTTCTATAGCTTGTCATCTATTGTCATTGAGCATTTAACAGGAGTTTCTCTGAAGAAAACAGAATTGGAGAGTGAACTACACTCTTCTTATGCCTGTTGGCTCTGGTCTCAGCTTTAAAAACAGGAAGTGGTCAGAGTGGCCTAACTCATCCATGCACCAGGTGGCTAGTGTCTGGTTGGACATTCTGAGACACTTTGTCCTCAGGTGTTCGTTGGAGTGTGATACATTGTGTCTTGAAGTATGGTGCTCTGAAATTTTTTAAAAAATATTTGTTTATTTTTAGAGAGAAGGGAAAGAAAGGAGAGCGAGATGGAGAGAAACATCAATGTATGGTTGCCCCTCACGTGCCCCCAGCTGGGGACCTGGCCTGCACCCAGGCATGTGCCCTGACTGGGAATCGAACCAGCGACCCTTTGGTTCACAGGCCGACACTTAATCCACTGAGCTTCACCAGCCAGGGTTGAAATGTTTTTAAAAGGTTTCATTAAAAAGAAAAAATAGGACAGCCCATCCTCAAGCCTCTCTTAATAGCTGCCGAAGGGATCCTTCAACCAGTGGTTCCGCAGTTTTGCATTTAATGACATCACTCTCATCAGAATCTTAGGGTGCTCTGGGTCTGATGACATTCAGGTCATTTGTGAGATAAAGCTGCTTCATTTTCAGGCTGAATAGCCACATTCTTGCCTTGTCATCCTGAAAATGCTGCACTGTGTCTGCATTTCAGAGCCACTGATTAAAAGATGGAAGACCTACGGTGGTGCAGAATTAGTCTTCTTTGTTCATTATTCTGTGAATTTCTCTGGAAAACAAAGCCCAAGAATTTCTGGTAACTTCTCAGCAACAAATATTTTCTTTGTGTAGGAATTAAAGTCACAAAATCTTGCTCTCTTGGGGCAAAGAGAGTTTGGATATTGTGAAAAATTATGAGCCACATTTATAAGCCATCACTTGTCTGCACATTTTTTTTTTTTTGAGAAGGTGTGGAATTCATTAGCCTCTTTTATTTCTTCCTTGGGGATGTAAAGACTCAAAATTATAAGAAAAACCATATAAGTTCGAGGCACAAAGTAACAGGTGCAGATTAGTGGAGCAGGTGATACATAATTTCACCTTTTCCTTCTATTCCAATTAAGGGGAAAGTGGTCCCAATTTGGAAATCATCTGGGAAATGTCATTTATTTGCTACCTTTAATTGCACCTAACTTTTGACTTTTTTCTTTACCCTTTGGGTTTGTGGCTGGGAGTATGTCTGGTTCCATCTGTATTCAAATAGGTTCTATAATTTCCATAAAATGTCTTTCAAGGGGTATGTCATGACCAATTTTATTTTTTACAAGCTCTTGGAAATTTTATAGCTTATGATTTTTCCCTGTGAGGGTATTGCCACTTTCTTCCTCAACTATCACAGTAATAGGCTTATTCAACAGGTTGCTTTCCTCCCTCATTTTCTTTCACCCACTTGCTCTCTGTCTTTGAGCAGCTGTTTATTCTCTCCATTATATCCTTTGGTCGGAACCTTTTTTCACCAGTTGAACTCTGAGTCACCTCATCCGTATGTACGATTATTCCCCTTCTGAGGCACCTGAGACTCCAGAAGTTTGTTGTCTGTTGCCTGACTCATAAATAGTGGATCCATACCAGGACCGTTGCCTTTTTCCGTGTTCTTTCAACCCCCACACTCCAGGATGCTGCCTCATGGTGCTGGTTGAATTGGGGATGTGCCTGTGTATTCTCCTGTGTTGTGTGCCTACCTGTCCTTCATCCTTGCACCCATGGGAATGACCAGATGGGTGAAGGGAAGTGCAAGTGTTGGGGGCGGCCATGGGCTGCCCCCTGTATTTCTCCACTGGCACCAACAGCCTCAGACATGGCATCTAGAGGGGAAGAAACTCAGAACTCATTTCATACAACATGATTGGCCTCTTGGCGCAATTCTTGCTCTGGCTCCTTATAATCAGCATTCCCCCAGACTTGAAAGGGAAATAGTTTGATAGGGCAGTATTCCAGTTTAAATATTTTGTTGCACTTTGCTTTTAAAATGCATTAGGTTGAATGAATACCCAGTGAGCAAAGACTGCTCTCTGTGCACCAAACTTATCTCTCTTTCCCTATGGGTGCACAGCCAGAATGTATTCCCAGCATTCTCTTCAGCTAGGTGCGGCCATACGCGTGAGTTCTGACTAATGATATGTGGACATGAGATATATTTCACTTCCAGGTCTGTCCCATAAAATCCTTCTGTGTGATCCCCTACTTTCTCTCTTCTGCCTTCTGTGTGGATGCTGACAGTCTGGGCAATGCTTGTAGCCAGGATTAAAGAGAGCACAGCTGTGGAAGTCTGAGTCCCCGAATGACAGGAAGAAGTGTTCTGCCCTGTCTTGAAGACCAATTGGACTTTAGTGAACAAGAAATAAACTTCTTAATCAAGCCATTGAGAATTTAGAGTTTATCTGATAAAGCAGCTAATGTTTCATTATTTGCTCATGTATATAATAATTTATTTTAAAGATATTTATTGTATTTTTTCCATTGCCATTTATCTCCCTTATACCCTCTACCCCCCTACCCACCCATGTAATAATTTAATGCATCCCTTCTCAACTTTGATATGAAAACCTATGTTGGAGCGACCGTTAAGACACACGTAAAGTGTTGACATTCGGGTTGACACAATAAATGCCAGATCCTTCTACCAATACCAGCGTTGCAATGGTGTTTTATTCATTTATGTATTATATATATATGCATTTATAATAAGATTTGAAGAAATAAAGGATTATTAGTTTTGTACCTTTTCCTCCAATTCTTTCATTTTCTTTTATTTTTATTTTTTAATTACTTTATTGTTCTTCAATTACAGTTGTCTGCATTTTCTCCCCTCCCCCCTTCCCACCCCATCCACCTCCACCTCCCTCCCTTGCTTCCGCCCTCCCCCTTGGTTTTGTCCATGTGTCCTTTATAGAAGTTCCTGAAAACCGTTTCCAACTTCTAAATATTGTCAAAGATCCTTTATCTTGAGGGTTGAGTGGAGGTGGACAAGGGTTTGGGAGGATAAATGGTGATGAAAAAAATAAAATAAAATTTAAAAACATCACTAATGTAACCCTGATTAATATTTCAAAATTGAAGGGATCCAACCTACCACAAGCTTTCTGGTCACTAGCGCTTCTTGGGAATCTGTCCATGGTCCTGAAATTTTTTATCTTTTGTAAAAAAAATATAAGGAGTTTTTATTTTACATTATTCATCATTATTAATTTGACTTTATTTTTTCTCTTTTCTTTTTCAGTCTTTATTGTATTTTTTCCATTACCTTTTATCCCCTTATGCCCCTCTCCTCCCAGCAGGCACCACACTGCTGTCCATGTCTATGCGTCCTTTTGGCTCAATCCCTCCACCTCCTTACCCCACTAGCTGTCATCCTGCTCTCCATCTATGAGTCTGTCCCCTTTTTCCTTGTTAGTTCAGTTAGTTCATTGGGCTCCACATATGAGTGAAATCATATGGTATTTGTCTTTCTCTGACTGGCTTATTTCACTTAGCGTGATGTTCTCCAGGTCCATCTGTGCTATTGCAAAAGGTAAATTTTCTTCTTCCTTTTTTTTTTTCTACAACCGAGTAGTATTCCATTGTTTAAGTGCCCCATAGTTATTTTATCCCCTCATCTACTGATGGACATTTGGGTTGCTTCCATATCTTGGCAATTGTAAATAATGCTGTAATGAACATAGGGGTGCTTGTGTTCTTTTGAGTTAGTGTTTGGGGTTCCTTCAGATACATTCCCAGAAGTGCAATTGCTGGGTCTTAAGGCAGGTCCATTTTTAATTTGTTAATTTATCTCCATACTGCTTTCCACAGAGGCTGCACCAGTCTGCATTCCCACCAACAGTGCTGTTTTTTCTTTTTATTGTTTATGCTATTACAGTTGTCCCGTTTTTTTCCCTTTTGCCCTCTTCTACCCAGCCCATCCCTCTCTTGTTATTTCTTTTGGGCTGCATTTTCACCTTTCAGACAAAGTTCGCTTTTTAAATAATCTGTCTTTGGACCCCATCTTGCTCATCTGTGTTTACAAAACACAAACCACAATGGAGAAAAAAGTTGTTATAAAATGCAAAACAAAACTTTTCGATTTTGCTAAAGCCAGCTTGACCATACAGTGTGTACAGCAGATGTGAAACTTGTCTTGGGAGATCCCTGCCTGTCCTTTCAGAATCTTCTCCTTTGATAGAATCCCATTTCTCTTAATTGAAACATTTTTCCACCTTCCTTCTTATAGCCCTTCATCTCCAGAAAGTATCTGAGTGCATATTTTACTATCAGTTGTAAGTGACTGATAAAGCTCAATACGTGGCCCTTCCCGGAGGAACTTGCTACAGATCTAGAGACTAAACTTTAAGCTAAAGGGATACATTTCTAAGCTGAAATTTTAGATATTAAGTGGGGTGAGTATTTTGTGGTCACATTCTTTTCTAACATGATAATAAATAGTTACCCTTTTTACTTTCTTACATGTCTGGCTCTGATTAAGGCCTTACCCATTAATTCATTTGCATTCAATTGTCAACTTGCTGAATGGAATGAAATACGGCTAGCAATTTATTGTTAAAGAACCATAAGCTGAGGCCTCTCAAAGAGGAATGCAGATCAGAATAGAGCTCCCACACTCAGTAATGGTCTAATTCCTTGGTTGGCCACAGAAGCTTGATTTGCACTGCTGCGGATCCACAGCAAAATCATAATTTCATAGGTACCAACTGTATAAATGTGCTGTGGCCCTTATCACGGCTATTGGTGACATTAGATTGAAAGATCACTGTGCCAGGTTGAGCCAAAGTATTGACTCCTACTTCCAGCTTTGTCACTTACCTGGGGTTACTGCCCTTTTGTTTTGCAGCTTGTTTCTACAAAATAAAAATAGTGTTTCTTAATTCAGGCTGCACTTATAATCATCTGGGCAGCTTAAAAATATGCTGATTCTCAGACCCTCAAGTCTATAACTTTTAACACAGTATGTTTGGGTGGGCCAGGTGTTCTGTAGTAGGGCCAGGTTGGGAATTACTAGATGGGCTAATTTTTAAGGTCCTTTGGATCTTTTGATTGAGTGATCATTCTCTCTCTGAAGGTTCTCACTCGGCCCTCTGTATAAGTGCAAACACTGATACACATTCCTTCGCCTTGTACACTGTGGGAGATACTAGCATTTTCTAGAACCAGCTTGGAGTAGAGAGCAGGCTGGATCTGTGGGCAGTGCAGAAGAACTGGTCAGCCCCCATGGTCCTAGTGACTCAATCTGGCTCCTGGATCATCACAGGGCTGTTATTTTAGTTGCCATAAATTTATAGAAGTTCCAAAACACCTATATTCTAACATAAATATGCAAAAGCATGCTCAACCAAATAGAAATTATTCTTAGACTGTTTACTCTGCAGTTCTTCTGTAGATATAATGAAGGCTGACTGCATTTGCATGCGTACATATATATGTATAGTGCATTAAGGTAAACTGATTTTCTTGAGTGCCTCATAAACTTATTCTAAAAATTATCCCAAAGAAGCATTCCAGAAGTTTTTTGAGCAATGGAATAATTATATCGACCTCAGAGGTAAAACATTAAAGTGTTTTAAGGGACAATCAACTGAATGTATACATTTTGGTATTTGTTTAAACAAACAAATGACTTTAAATAGTCTGGCTACTTTGTAAGTAGGTAGATTCTGACTTAGGTGCCCTAAAGCTCTTACTTCATTCCATGGATCTTTTGAAAGGAGAAAAAATTAAATTCCACAGGCTTGATTTGTATACTTTTCTAAGTTACTGAAATAATCCTTTTAGATACCATCTTTGGAATATTAAATAAGTCACCAAATTCTAAGTCCATGACCTGCAAGTCTGGAAAAATATTTTGGCTCTTTTGAGTTTGGGTTTGGCAAAAGTTCCCCCAAATCTGTTGCCTGTTGTGTAACTCTTGATTAATTAATTAATGAACTATAATAAAATGTTTCATGCTCTTTCTGGTTTTTTTCCCCTTTATCCTTTGCAAACTGAAATAATAGATTTGCCCCTTTCTGTGTTTTTGCTTGTGTTCATGTGGGAGACGTTGATTTCTTCAGCTGCAGACCTCACTGCTCTTTAAAGGGCCTTCGTGGAAATGACTGAAGTGATGAACTTGTGTTTTCTCTGGTACAGGTGGAGGTGGGTGCTCTTGCAGGTTGGGGTATTGGGTGTATAGCTTCTCACAGATGGTCCTCCTGGCTTGGAAGCTACTGAAGCAGTAACAGGCCCGAAACAAGCATATCTCATTATGTCTTAGCACTTCCTTCTATTTTGTTCAGTGACAGCAGCTGGAGAGACTGGTAACTGACAGGGAGCTACATAGAAATAAAAATATATGTGGCATATTCTGGTACAACTGACTCAATTAGTCATCAAATGTTTTTGTTGTGATAGAGTTTAATTTTAATGACCATATTACAAAACACTGCACTTACAGTTGTGCAGAGAGCTGAAGCCCTTCTCTTTCTGAATTAGCCAGTGCAAAGGAATAATCTGAATATGAGGGTCTCTCCTATGACCCTTTTCATTACCTCTGTTTTTCTTCTTCTAGTTCCTGGGTAATATACGTAGGAGGGTGTGTATTAGTGTTCTCTTACCTATATGTTTGAGTGAGTTTCAGTTTTTAGTGGGTTTGGTTGGGGTCTGTGAGGTGGGAATCAGTGAAAAAGAGGGAGGGCCATTGACGAGTAATTGCTGCTTGATGGCAGGGCTAAGGCACTGTGAAGAGGTTAGCAACCCCTTTTTATTGCCTGCAATGCAGAGATTTTGTAATTAGCAGTTTCATTAGAGAGTGTGAACGACTATTAAATGGTTCAGCCAAACAAAGCGTTCATTGTATTGGAAAATGTACTGTAATCAGATAGAAAAAGTACCATTTTTCGTGAATCATCTGTCAGGTTGTGGAAATAGTTTCACCATTGGGAACTCTTATTAAAAAGAGATTTTACCCGCAGGCTTTGAAGCGTATAGGTCAGTGTCGAGTCTGCTCAGGCTGCCATAATGGTAGTGTGGGCTGGGTGGCTTACACAACAAACATTTATTTCTCATAGGTCTGGAGGCTGGGAGGTTCAAGATCAAGGTGCAGATTTGATGGCTGGTGAGGTCATTGAACCCACTCCCTGGCTTGTAGACCGCCATCTTGTCACCGTGTTCTCACATGGCATAGGGATGAGAGAGTTCTCTGGCCTTGTAAAAAAAGGAAACTAATTTCCCTGGATGGTGTGGCTCAGCTGGTTGGAGCATTGTCTTATACACCCAAAGGTCACTGGTTTGATTCCTGGTTGGGGCACATGTTTGGGTTGCGGGTTCAGTCCCTGCTTGGGGCGCATGCGAGAGGCAGCTGATTGATGTTTCTCTCTCACATCAATGTTTCTCTCCCTCTCTCCCTCCCACCCGCTCTTTCTGAGCATGTCCTTGAGTGAGGATAAAAACAAAATAAGGGAACTAATTGCATTCATGAAGGCTCCACCCTCATGACCTAATTCCTTCCCAGAGGTCCTACTATTAACACCATGTCATTGGTGTTACATGTCATTGGCATGTAATGGTGAAATGTCAGCATATGCATTTTGAGGGGACACAAACATTCAGTCCATAACAGTCAGCGTTCAAAACATGGTCACTTGCTAGAGGCTCCGTTTGCATCGAGCAAGCACACGTTTGTCCTCTGTATGGGCTTCCTTTGTCTAATAGCGCAGGGTGTATTTTATTCCACCCATAGGGGGCGGTGTGCAGCATATTCCTTGGGAGCAGAGATGGTTGGGCTTGACAGCGGTGTTGCCTGTTGCGGACTCCGTTTTGTGAGCTCTCCTACATTGCTGCTATAAGGCCAACAGAACGTGCTAGTTTCTGAGCATATGCAGGTTTCCTGGCATAGAAAATGCTTATGGGGTTTGCCCACACACCAACTGTCTCTGTTTGGGAGTAGCTGTCCCTATTTTTTAACTACATTCACACTTTGTCGATCCAGAGGGGTACAGTGTATTTTAATCGGGCCCCATGGCAGCTTTGTGGCTAGGTTAATTATAACCCTCTGTTATATCTGTACAGTGTTTTTCAGGCTTAAGAGTTATCACAGCTCCTTTGGTTTTCCAAGCTCCCGGTGAGGTAGGCAGGGTAGATGGTATGATCCCATCTTACAGGCGACAAAGTTGAAGCTGATGGGGTTAAATAAAATATGTCCAGTTAAGTAGCTAGGGTGGGGTTGGGGGCAGGACTCTGGAGCCACCATCTGGAACTCTCTCCAGCATAGTCCACCAGCCTCAGCTATCCCGAGGCCTAGGCCCCAAGGGGAATTAGATCCAGAAGTCCAAAGGTATTCAGATTAGACCATTATGCCCTCTGAGGGTTTTCTTGACTGCTCTATCCATCATTTTCCAGCTACCTAGTTTTCTTTCAATGTGGAGAGAAAAAAAGTTATTGCTCCCCAGGTGGTACCAACTCATCTTTTCTGAGGACCTCAGAAGGCAGCGACTAGTCTAGACTTGCTGAATCACAGTTGTGACGTGGACTGTGGGGGCAGGAATGAGGGCCAGGCGGGAGTGGACGTAGACTGTCAGACTGAGTAGGGATTGCAGAGCTTTAAAACCAGGGTGCCCGCTGGCTCACCTCTCTGATCAGAAGTTAAAATTCAAGTGTCCTCAGAATCCCGCGTACAAGCATCACTGTTTTCATTTCCGTCTCTTCTTTCTCTCTGCCCATAGCGTGGCCCGTGTCATACGGTGTATGACCTGTTGATTTGTCTACCTTACCTGATAATGAATGCTTTGAAGGCAGGGACTCTATCTCGTTTGTCTGTTTGTCTCCATTTCTGTCACCCCGGCTGGCAATAGTAGGTGCGGTCTAAATGCTGATTGTGTGACTGAGTGGATTTTTAACACCAGGCTGGAAGGAATGGAGGACTAGTGCTAATATAAGTGCTCTCACAGACAAAATTTGACCTGGAAGAGACCCGAATTTGTACAGTAATAAGGTATGTTGTCAGAATTCATACCATGCAATATGTTGTTCCGTTTATTTAATAACAGCGTTGCTGACAGATTTTCTTCAAAGATTTATTGGCAGATTTTACTAAGACTGTATTAATGCTGGAATTATGAGTTTTCCCCTGGCAAACCCTTACCATTGCAAGAAAAGCGGGGCTGATTGGATTCAGGACCCTTAGAGAATCAATTCCTCTGCATAATCTTTGTTGAGAGAAAAGAATTGTCTTCACTCAGGGCCACTGGGTACCAAAACAGAAACCAGTTGCTTTCTTTCCCCCCACCCACCCCTGCCACACTTCACTGAGAATGCATTCATGCCTTTTCAAGCTCTTGCTACCGGTATGTCAGTTGAATCTGAGTGAGGTCAGAAGTTTTACCAGTTTTGCATGTACAACAAACAGGAGGTGCGGGAACTGTTTCTCGGGCAGTTGGCAAAGCCTCTGCCGCCCTGAAGGCTCCCAGGAAGTGGGCTGTCCTGGCTCCTGCTGTCAGGGTGAAGGGACCTCCTTTTGCATCCCTGTGTTTGTTTCATGCACACTGACATATGGAAGGCTGATCTAGGCCTCCTGTGAAGCTCTGGAAAGCCTTTCATTGCCAGCAAAAGAGGTGAACTTCCTGTCCAGGTGCAAGGATGTGCTATGGATGCGAGGGATGAACCACTGTATGGCAAAGCCAGGATCTTTCTAGGTCTAAAACCACAATCCGGTTTCCAGAATTTTACCCTCGCTGTACCTCCTGCTCTACTTTTGCCACCTAGGCACCCTCCTCAACAACCTCTTCTACTCTTCCTACCCTAATGAGTTGCATCTATTATTTACAGAGACAGTTTGCTAGGGCTGCTGTAGCAAAGTAGCACAGGCTAGGTGTATTTTCTCATGAATTCGGAGTCCTGAAGGCCAAGATCAAGGTGCTGGTAGAGCTGGTTTCTTCTGAGGCCTCTCTTTTGCTTGTAGACGGCCGTCTTCTCCTGTGTCTTCACCGGGTCTCCTCTGTGTGTGTGTCTGTGTCCTCATCTCCTCTTCTTATAAGGACACCAGTCAGATTGGATTTGGGCCCACTTTAGTGGCCTCGTTTTGAACTTATTACCTCTTTAAAGACTCTGTCCAAATACAGTCACGTTCTGAGGTTCCAGGGGTTAGAACTTCATACACGAGAATTTTCAGGGGAACACGATTCAGCCCATAATACCGGCTGGAAGTCGGAAGCCTTCTTGGACTTTCAGGACTGTTGCATCAAAAGAGAATCAGAGTCGGATGTAAATCCACCACAGCAACTTGTTACACCGAAGCCCAATGGGGCCTCTTGACCAGACGTTAAAGCACCAACAGAGTAGAGGGAGAGGGAGGAGGGGAGAGAGGGGGTGGAGAGGAGGACTCCATGTGGGGGAAGGCAAGGGCCAGCTGGCCAAACTGCAGTGTCTGAGCTCAGCCTCCTCCACCCCGAGAGTTTATCTAAAAGATGCAACATTGTACTTCTTCTGCTTTATTTAGCCACAGATGGATATCGTTTTCATTAAAAATACTCTCAATTTCTTTCGTCAGTTGTAACGAGTGACTTCTTCCAAGTCAGAGCTGCCAAAGGGTGTTAGGGGAAGAACAGAAAATGGGACACACAGCTGCTCCGTCGCTCTAGAACAAAGTGTTTGGTCGTCAGAAGACTGTGAAACCAAAGCCAGAAATGTACACAGAGTTTGTTTAATAGGACCTTAAAAAAGGGTTGGTTCGGGTCAGCCAAGGCAAAGTCGTGAAATAGGCCAGTTTGTATTCATGCTTCCATCTGAGTTTGCATTGCTGCTCAGTAGCTCCAAAGCGTCCTGGGATTCTGAGAGTGGGGTTCCTCTGCTCCCTATGAGTAGGTGATGTGATTCCCAGAGCAGGCGTGGCCCTCGTTTGTGGTTTGTGAATTCTACTTCAAGATTATTGGGGAAATCAAGTAATTAAGCTACAAAATAATTTAACTTTTTAAACATTAAAACAAATGGATATTTTACAGAGAGGAATGCAAAATGTGTTATGACTTTTAAAGCTAAAACATGACACTTTATTTTTTTTTAAAGATTTTTATTTATTTTTAGAGAGAGGGGAAGGGAGGGAGAGAGGGAGAGAAGCATCAGTGTGTGGTTGCCTCTCACGTGGCCCCCACTGGGGACCTGGCCCACAACCCAGGCATGTGCCCTGACTGGGAATCGAACTGGTGACTCTTTGGTTCGCAGCCCGCGCTCAATCCACTGAGCTACGCCAGCCAGGGCTAAAACATGACACTTTAAAGAAATTTACTGTTTTGTGTGGTCCATGCCCACCCAAGAGTGGTTGATGGGTTGTAGGAATGTTCTAGAAATACTTCAACTCTCTTAAAACTACCAGGTATCTGGAGCTCTCTTTCAGCCTCAGGCCACTTTCCAAAGTAACAACCAAGTAATTTGATAAACACATTTGTGTAAATGTGCTAATAAATGCTAACCCGTTAATGGGAACACAGTGGTCCTTTCTACTCATCGCCACCTTTGCTCCTTTGGATAAACTAATTGTGGCCAATTAGCGATGATGTCTTTGCCTCTTATTTAATGTATCACTCAGCATATATTTATTGGATGCTTACAGTGTTTCAGGCACTGTTCTAGGCACCGCAGATACATGAGTTAAAAAGAAGTAAAATCCATGCCCTGGCTGAGCCTACATGCCTGTTAGGAGACAATAATCAGAATAAGTAAATTATATAATGTGTTCATAACTGATGAATATTTTGGGAAAAAATGGAACAGGGTAAGGGGCACGGGGGGTATGGAGCAGGGGCATTGGTTTGCAATTTCAAATCGGCAGAACAGGGAGGGACTGACCAAGGAGGTGACTTGAAGGACTGAGACATAGAGATTTCTGGGGAAAGACACGGAGAGGGAGGAAGCAGCCTGTGTAAAATCTCCAAGGCCGGAGTATACCTGGCTTGTTTGAAAACAGCCAGGAGGCCAGTGGAGTGGAGTGAGTGAGTGTGAGTGGCAGAGCAGTAGGTGATGTGTTCATGGAGGGCCATTGTAGGGTCTTTGGCTTTTACTCTGAGCTGGGAAGCCAATAGGACCATTCTGGCTGCTGTATCGACAGCAAGCAAGCTATAAGGGGACATGGCAAACACTGGGAGATCAGTTGGGAGGCCATTTCCACAATGTAGATGACATGATGGTGGCTTAGGACAGCACATTGGCAGTGGAGGTAGTGAAAAGAAGCTGGAATTCTGGAGATATTTTAAAGGTAGAGTGAAGAGGATTTACTGATGGATGGGGCGTAAGGGATAAGAAAAAGGTTGTTGCTTGTCCAAGGATGGAGTTGCCTTCAACCAAGAAGGGGACCACGGTGGGTAGAGTAGGCTTTGGGGACTGGGGCTTTAGTTTGGGGCACATTAGGTTGGAGTTGTCTGTTAGACATTGCAGAGTAGGCACTTGGATACACATACCTGGAGTTTGGCAGAGCGACCTGTGCTGGAGACAGAAGTTCCAGAGTTGTCAGCGTGGCCGGTCTTTAAAGCTGTGATTAGATGAGATCCCAAGGGAATGGGGGAGAGAAGATGACAGGCCCAAGGACTGAGGCTGGGGGCGCTGCCACACACACAGGGCTAGGAGAAAGAGGACTGAGGAGAAGTGGCCAGTGATGTCCTGGAGTTTGTGGTGTTCTGCAAGCCAAGTGAAGAGAGTGTTTCCAGGAGGAGAAAGTGGCCTGCGCCAAATATTGCTGCTTGGCCAAGTGAAATGAGAAGTGGGTTTGGCAGTTTGGAGGCTATTGGTGGTTGTGGTTGGTGGGAGAGGAGCAAGAGCCAGACTGGGCCGGCTCGCGAGAGAATAGCGGGAGAGGTATCGGAGGGAGAGAATAAAAGGAGCTCCTCAAAGGTCACTTGTCTTAAAGGTGGTAGGGAAAGGCAGAATGAGCTGGAGTGAGAAGAGGGTCTAGGACAGGGATTTTTACAGGTGGGAGAAATAACAGCATGCTCGAATGATAATAGGAATGGTCCGGCAGAGAAGGGAAATTTGCCGATGTGGGAGGCGGGAGACACCCTTACAGTGATGTCATGGAAGAGGCACACAGGGAGGGGATCAAGTACACAAGCTGCATTAGACAGGTGCATGAGCATTTCATCTACGGCAACGGGAGGTAAGGCAGGGTGTGTGGTAATTACCCACATGCTGGCAGGTAGACAGATGTGGCGGTGGGAGTTTGCAGAGACAGTCCATTGCCTCAGTTCTCAGTGTTGCAGGATGCAAGATCATCATCTGAGAGTGAGGATGGGTAACAGGTGATGGAGAGGTGATGGGGAGGAAACGATGTGAAATAATTCTCAGGTGCATAGGTGAGTGGGAGGACTCAGAAGTATAGTATCCTTGCAGGCAGTGTTAAGGGATCACTTGAGGCTTGTGGTCCCACATTTAACGTGAGACTAGTGTACATGGATGCATGTTTGTCTCTAGCAGTGTTCTGCTGCGTGGGCAGAGGCACGGAGAAGGAGTTAACCAGGAGTTTGCTAGGATAGAGTATGAAGAAGGGAGAGCCACACGGGGTGGGAGGTCTAGGCGAAGGACTGATATAATGACTGACTTCGGCATCGAAGCCAGGATGCGGGGAAAGGATAGAAGGGGATGAGGGACAGTGGAAAGAGGATGGGATCGAGGGACTGTAAATCTTGGTGGGATCAAAGGGTTGCTGGAGGTGGGTCACTAGAGGTCATAAAAGCTGGACATTCAAGAGGTGATGGACAAAGAGTGTGACACCTGGAATTGTGATTATGGCGGAGCTGTCATTGTTGGCACTGGCAAGACATTTGAATTCTTACCTGATCTCCGTTTTCCAGGGCCTGAGCTCCTTTTTTTTAGTACACTTAATTCACTGAGCAATTATGCATTTATTAGTGTGATTATTTCCTTTGCTCGATTATAAGCATCATAAGGGCAGGGACTGTGTCTGTGTTTTTTCACCATTCTATCCCCCTGAGTCTAGGACAGTGTGCCCGGCCAATTGTAGGAGCTTCGTCAATAATTGTTGAATGAAGCGTAAAACACATGCTGATGGTAGTGTGTGACCTGAGATGGGGAAGACGCTGTCCACTTGGGCACTGTGGTTTTTGATGAGGCCAACACAACAATTAAAAATTGACTCGTAAGCAAAAATCAAATAGGGTTTGACATAATTTCTGATCTGCTGATTAAAAGACGAATTAAGTTTCTGTGCCTTTTTTGAAAGCTAATTTGTAGGAAAAAGGAGGCACGTGGCAGGAAAGATAATGTTTGGATTTCAGGAGCTCATTTTTTAAAATGATTTAAAAACAAGGCAAGGGCTTACAGAATTAGTAACTAATTGAAGGAAGAAATTTTTTGATAAATAAGCAGTTGAAGTTCAAGAATACAATTTGGGCCCTGGCTGGGGTGGCTCAGTGGATTGAGTACCAGCCTGTGAACCAAAGGGTGGCAGGTTCAATTCCCAGTCAGGGCATGTGCCAGAGTTGCAGGCCAGGTCCCAGCAGGGGCTACGCAAGAGGCAACCACACACTGATGTTTCTCTCCCCCTCTTTCTCCTTCCTTTCCCCTCTCTAAAATATATAAGGAAAATCTTAAAAAAAAATACAATTTGGAATATAGTTTCATCAAAACTTGGGAAGAACACATAGTCATTTCAACTGAACTACTTCTGTCCAAAGCATCATACTTAATGTGTGGAAGCAGCACCTTGAGGGTCGATAAACTCACTTTCAAGGGGTGTCCAAACTGTGGCCCATGGGCCACACTTGGCTCAGGATGGATGCAGCCCAATACAAAATCGTAAATTTACTTAAAACATTATGAGATTATTTTGTGATTATGTGTCGCAATGTATTTAATGTGTGGCCCAAGACAACCCTTCTTCTTCCAGCATGGCCCAGAGATGCCAAAAGTTTGGACGCCCCTGCCAGGTTAATATACAAAATTAAAGTTCTGAAGCAGAGCGGCAGTCGCTTTTAGGACATGAATGCTTTTTTGTGCTTCCCCTTCTTCCAAACACTTCTCCTTTTCCCTCTTTTCCCTTTGACATCAGGAACATGCCTGGAACTGAATGAATATTGACTGACTGAGTAAATAATTTACCCAAGTTCCAGAAAATAATAAATTTCTCCATGGGTATTGTAATTAATGAACTGAATGTATGTCCCTCCCGGAAATTTCTACATTGAAGTCTGAACCCCCAGTGTGGAGCAAGGAAGTAATTATGGTTAAATGAGGTCATTGGGGTGGGGCCCTGATCCGAAAGCATTGGACTCCCTATAAGAAGAGACAAGCCCTGGCTGGTGTGACTCAGAGGATTGAACACTGGCCTGCAAACCAAGAAGAGACAGCAGGGGCCTGGGTGAAAAGGTGAAGGGATTAAGCAAAGAAAAACGAAAATCCCACAGACACAGACAGCAGTATGGTGATAACCAGAGGGAAAGGGGGGTGGAGGAAGGTAGCAGAGGGTAAAGGAGGGGTAAATGGTGACGGAAGGAGATTGACTTGGGGTAGTGAATGTACAATGCAATATACAGATAATGTATTATAGAATTATACACCTGAAACTTGTATAAGTTCATTAACCAATGTCACCCCAATAAATTCAATAAAAAGTTTAAAAAAAGAAGAAGAGACAGCAGAGAGTTCCCTCACCCTGTCCATGTCTACACACTGAGGAAAAGCCGCATGAGGACGTAGTGAGAAGCTGGTCATCTGCAAGCGGGAAGAGAGCTCTCACTAGAGACTGAACCCTGCTGGAACCTTGATCTTGGACTTCCCACCTTCCAGAACTGTGAGAAAATAAATCTCTGATGTTTAGGCCTCCCAGTCTGTGGCATTTCGCTAGAGCTGACTAAGAGAGACACATGAAACCTTTGCCTACAACTTGAAGAACATGGCATCTGCTAACCTCTCTCTAGTGTGTTAATTGCCCATTTCTGTTTTACAGGATTGCTTCAAAAATGGTATGTTTTCTGACAATTTTTTAGTCTGGGGAATGTCTCTTAAGTATAGCTTCTAGCCTGAGCTGTGGAGAAGCTGGCTCGCTCAGTCAGAGAAGACCAACGTCAGAAGGTTGAGGGGGTTTGTTGGTGTTGCATCTGGGTTAAAAGAATAAGGAGCAGGAGGAAGCGTCAGACTGAAAGACTTGCAACCATTTCCTCGGACAGAACACTTCCTCCTAATCCCGGAGGGAAAAGAGCAGGACGCACGAATGCTGTCACGAACTGTGCTTCTCCTTACTTTTCTATCGCCAGAAATAAGGGTTTACATTAATAGTTTCATTCCGATTACATCCTTCAATAAATTAAAGTATGTGTACTAATTTGTAGAAGGAGGTGAAGCTAATAATTGTGGCATTTCATGACAAAGCCAGAAACATTAATCTCTAGATTAGAAGTATTAAGGATGCATAATTTCCAAAATCAATAATTAATTTTTCCTGCTCTTTGCTAATACTTGATTTTTAGTTTTTGCCCCAGTGCACATAAACCTAGTACTAGGCAGCCAGGAAGAATGAACTCACACTGGACATTTTCATAGGCTTTTGGGCTAATTCTACTCTGATTTATTTATCTCAAAGCAGTTAATTGTCAGAAATCACCTCACTAACTCTTTAATCACTGGATTCAAATTAAAATATCTACTAATAGTTGCAGGCCAAAGTACCAGTGATTTCTCCCCTACCCTCTTTGCTCTCTCTGCATATTTTTAGCAGGAACATCTCACCAGCCCCCCCAGCCGTGTGACTCTAGGGAATTTTGGGAAGGAAGGTGTGGCCAGTAGCATCAAAGGTCTCTTGTTCATCAGGGAGGAGAGATCTCACCAGGACGCTCCTCAAAACCATGTGTTCACTAAGGGGGAGGTGGGAGGCTGGGGGGAGGGGGGGGGAGGGGGGAGGGGAGGGAGAGGATGCAAATAACTGTAATTGAACAACAATAAAGTAATTAAAAAAAAAAAAAAAACCATGTGTTCAGTTCTGCAAATAGCCACTTACCCACTTGGTCAGGGTGATAAATGGCTTTTGCTGGGTGCGTAGCCAAGAAGCGTGTCTCATTTATCTCACTGCTCCAGCCCCTCCTGTGGGGAAGATGAGTAAAAGGAGGTGAAATATATTGTGACTTCGGAACTCACTTTGCATTTTAGCCAGAGGCAGGCCATTGGCTACCAGCAAATGCTCCATCAAATATTAAGTAGATTCCCCCTCTACCTCTCTAACAATTCCGAGGTCGCAGGAATAGTTGGAGACCTTTTGAGAGTCACTGAAAGACAAGGGTGAGGAAACCAAGGCCTGGAAGGGTCAGAGGCCTGTGATGTGGCCATCTGGTCTACTACCAATTAGGTCTCTAACTTCTATACTGGTGCGTTCAACTCCAAGAGTGGTTTTTACTTTTTAGTTGTGTGTTTAGCAGTGGAGTTTGTTTTGTTCTAATTCAGCTACTCTGGTTGAAGTGGGAGGGAGGACCCTCAGAGCCCTGTGCTCTGTCCCGTCTGTCCCATTGCTGTCCATCTCTTCCCTGAGTTCTGGGGACTCCACATAACACAGCTTGAAAACCACTGGACTAGAAAGGAGTGGGGGGCTCAGGTGAGGGCATTGCCCAGCCAAACAAGACTGCTGGGACCTTCTTTTCTTCTATCTATTCTCATGTCTCTTTCTGAAGCGTCCTTCCAGATGGAATGACCAGTAGGAGTCCGCTCCTTCAGGAAGCCATTCCCAAGGTCCCCAGCAGAATGGGTGCCCCTTCCCTCTGAAGTCTTTCAGTGCATTTATTTCTCTGGGGCTCCTCGTGTTGTCTACCTTGGTGGTGAGCTCGTCTGTCTGAGAGTAAGCTTCTTGAGGTCAGGGACAATGGCATGCTTGTCACATCTCTTTGGCATCTATAACAGCATGTTGCATATAATAGGGGCTCAGCAAGTGTTTGTGGAATTGACTTGAAGAGACTCTTTTATTGGGTCACCATTTAATACCATTTGAGCTGATAACGTCTGATCTGGGTATGGTAATTACACTACCTCAGGCAGGGGGAACAGGTTATTTAGATATTGTAATTAGTGTACAGAAATACTATGTAAAAATCTGAAGTCATGATTGTATTGTCTTGCCATTTTCACAGTTAAGGCATTTTAGTATGGAGATCAAACATGGTTTATAATTGATTTAAAAAGGCAGGTTCGAGTTTCCCATGTCTGAAATTGGATGACCACAGACGATCCCCTGGTTAATGTGCAAAGGCCTCAAAGAGGAAGTGTGTGCATTCACTCCGCTAGTAAGCACAGCACACCTACCGTAAGCACAGCGCTGCGTCAGTGCTGAGGCAGTGTATCAGACGTCTCTGTGTTCTGCCTCACATCCTCTCAGCCCATCTTTTACTCCAGTCGTTGCTAGGCAACCAGCCTAGCACAGTTGTAACTGGACAGCAATCTCACTTCAGCTGCACCGTGTCTCTGTTTCTGTCCAGGGGTCTCTAGAAACCATTCTTGGGAGGCCCATTGGAACGAATGCTCATGCCACTTGGAAGTGCAAAGGAGTCGACACCCCACAGGCCAAGCCTTGACCAGCGAGGGGTGGGAACTGGTGGTTAAATGCTCCCTCTTCTGTTCTTTGGTGAATGATTCTGAGCCATATTCTACTTATCTTCGAAGGTCCCAATTTGATTGAGTCCCAGTAAGCCATATGGTGACAAGCCTGTTAATGCCACTTTGTGTTGCCTTTCTCACCTTCTGTGTTTCTCTCTCTCTCAATTCTTCACTCCCACTCCTGGGATCCACCCCAGATAACCTACTGCGTATATGCTGTTTGCACAGACTGCTTTTAGTAGGGAGGTCAGGCTAAGTTGGGGGAATAACGAATGTGGTACGACTCGTTCCCTGCCCTCCAAGAGCTTATCAGTCCTTTGACTGGGGAGTCTCGTGGCACATTCGGTTACTTTAGAAGGTACTGTACAGGAACAGGCCAAAATGGGTGATTCAGCAGGGTGGGCGATGCTGGAGAAAGGAAGACAGAAGGTTGGTGTGAGTGGAGCTTGTGGACCAGGGAGGTCCTGAGAAGGAGCCGGGCAGGCAGGGAGGAAGGGCAAAGGAGACGCCAGTGTTATGTCTCGGCAGGAGTGAGCGAGGAAAGCTGGGTTAGGGTTCTTACAGGGAACGAATGTCGCTGCACTGCATGAAGTCGTGAATGCCAGGCATAGCATTCCCCACTTGCCCTTTGGTGAAAAGTAAGAGTTGGCTGAAGGAAATTTGAAAATTTGGGGGGGGGGCATAGTCTGGGGAAGGAAGATACAGGATTAAGAAACTGTTTAGACATCAAAGTGGGGACCAGGTGAAGGAAGGGCAAAGTTCAATGACCCCCCATTAAACTTCACTGGGCACCTGTTAGGAGCAAGGTTCCATAGGGGGGAACAAAGAATGACCTTAAGGGGCATTTACGTCTTAGGGAAAAGGCCTGTCTGTAAGGTGCAGAAGAGAGTTTAAAGGGAAACATTTTCACTGACCCCCCCCGAATTGACTTAAATTACTTTTATAATAATTTATTTAATGTGTCAAATAAAGCTAGGTATAAACTTCTAGCACTTAAAGCCCTTATGTATCCATAAAACCAAAAGATTTACACACTAAAAATAAATGACATAACCCATAAAATTCAAATTAACAACATTAATTTAATGTGATGACTGATGTTTTTTGCTAAAACAAAATTGTGGTTGGTGAGTGAGTGTGATGCTTGTTGCTTCAGCTCCAAGTTCAGGGTGTCATGCGCCCTGTAACTCCATCCCCGCTGCCTCTTTCCCTGTTTGAACCACCGAGAACCCTTTGTGGGAACCTCTGAGAACCCTTTGTTTGAACAGCTGGCCATAATTGAATGCATTGTTTACCTCTCCAGCCCGCCTGTGTTCTTTTCTCATTAGCCAGAGACAATGGAAGTGGCATCATTTGTGCCAGCACAGCCCCAGCACAAAGCAAAAGTGGGTGCTGATCTTTGAGTGGTAGAAGGCGGGCTTGCAGGTGCTGGAAGGAAGCGAGGAGGGGGAGGGGGAGGTAGGAAGAGGGTTGGGAGAAACCCCAAACCTCTCACAAGACCAAGAGCAATGCCGGGAGCAAATATTGAGTTCAGCTGGGGAGCTGCAGTCAATTTCTTCAGCTATTAAATTCCAGTGCAGTGGGGATTCAGAGAGATTTTTCTGGATGGAGGGACCCCTCCAAAGCATCCATGGCTGGAATAGGACATTTGTGAAATATTACATTATTTACTATTTCCTGTACATTTCTGTGAAACTATGGCATTGCAAGAAACACCTTAATGGAAGGGTGCTTGGTCGCAAAGTTGAGATGTTGGGCTTCATCAGCAACATCAATGCTTCCATCTGTGGTTCAGTCCTGCACCCGCCCCCACGTCCGCCCCAGCCATTCAAGGGCTCCTCTTCCCGGTGCATTCCTAGACTGGAGGCTGCCTCCGGCACACGCTGAGCTCTGTCTGCAGGTCTGGCCTCTGCCTTCATTCTTCAGGTCAGGGTCCCCGAGGTAAGGTGGCCTAGGTTTTAATCTCAGCTTCTCCGCTTCCTGTGTGGCATTAGACACAGTTTCTTCATCTGTACGGTGGGGATAATACCCTGCCCACTGTGCAGGGTGAGTGAGTGAATACACGGAAAGTGCTCAGAACACTGAGCACAGAGTAAGTGCTACTGATGGTGTTGGTGACCACATTCGTTAAATCAGTGACGTCTGACGCCCCCAAGGGAAGCGTGGGGCCTGTTGTTTGAAGAGTCTTGCACGGGTTCTGTGCAAGGAGCAAATGGCTGACAATTTTTCAGACTCTTTGCTAAAGAGGCAGGTAAATAAAAATACATAAATGATCCCAGACCCTCATCATTTCAGACCGTGTTAATTTGTGTGTGTGGACTGGGTGGTCAGGGGGAGCTCGCCTTTGCAGAAGGACAGGGCAGTGAAGGGAGGGAGTGATGATCCAGCTGTGCAAACAAAACTCAGAGGGCCTCGTCCGAGGCTCTTCAGAAAAACTTGCTTTCTAACAAGTTTATTCTGCCTTAAAAAACAGATGTGCTAATTATGGGTCAGTCCTATCTGTTTATTAGAGCAGGTCCCTGAGGACGCTCCCTCGGCACAGTTGGCTCTGTGAGACGTTTTGCTGAGTCAGACAGGCCCTGGGTTGGTTTGTGTCTCCCTGAAGTGCACCCTGAGGCAATGCTGTGGGGCAGCCCCGGGAGGAGGTGGGCGCAGGGTGAGTCGTGGAGTGGACTATTGCTGGGGGCCTGTGGGACTCTGGGGGACAGTGCAGAAAACACTGCCAGGTACTCAAGCTGCCGTGTTGGGTGCTGGGCTCTTCATCCACTGTTTCTCCTGGGTCACGTGTTGAGGCCTGGTGGGGTAGGGGCATGAACTGCCTGGCCTGGCATTGCCAGTCGGTCCTGGGTGGTCCCAGAGGGCTCCGGTGGCCAGAGAGCCTGCAGGTATAGAGGATCAGGTACCGGCAGGTGGAAGACTAGGATTGGCATGCGGGGGCTGAGGAGGTCTGGGGACGCTGGCCCAGCACTGAGGTCTGTCTCCAAGGTCTGTGCTCTGTGTGACACCCACGCCTTTAGCTGGCACCCGGCAAACATTTTTATTAACACGCTTTGATGTATTTTGCAGATATGTTTGCTCAGTATCCTCAGTGGGGAATCCCTCTGTGGTTCAGCCTCAGACATTGGGAGGGGCAGGGACAGGTGGGGGAAGGGCTGTTGAAGGCTGCCAGAGCCCTGCAGGTTGAGAGGTAGCAGCACGTGACAGGGCCTTGGATTGGATCTGTCCTCCTTCAGGTGAACTGTCAGTGACTCTGGAGGAGGCTTCTCTTTCCCTCCCGGCGCAGGGCAGGGCTCTGCCATCACCATGGATGGCACTGGAAGGGTCAGTGGGGCACAGTCTGCTTCGGCCCGATAGTCCAGTCGTAATGGTAAAGTGGTCAGATTTTAGACAGGGGCTGGAGGGGCAGCTTGGGGTGGAGATGGATCTCGTATCTGTATTTAGGACGGGCAGTGTCTTTCTATGTGTTTGTAGGCGAAATGTGCAGGTATTTGCCTCATGGGATGTGGCTTAGAATGGAGAGGCGGCATCAGCTGCGTGCTACAGTGCACCTGGAGGCAGAAGAGCCAGGTGGAGTCTCTACTCTGTTCTTCACGAGCCTTGTGACCTTGGGCAGGTTGAAGCTCTGTGTCTTCAATCTGCAGAAGGGTGGAAATGGTAATATGCAATTTACTCGGTTGCTGTAAAGATTAGAAGAGCAGATGTGGCTGTTAGAAATCACCCATATCCTTGTTAGCTTTTTTTAATGGTGGCATATTTTAAATGTTTATATTTAATAAAATGCTTTTAATAAAAGGCAACACAGTACAATTATACTCGTCACATAATTGCAGGTTTTATCAAAACAGTAATTCAGAGTATATTAATGGGACACATTTTTATAAATTTAATTTTTATTAACCTTTATTAATGTTTTTTAATCAAAGTAAAGCAGTGATAATAAAATACAATTAAAAGTGTCCTACAGAAAAAACAACAACAAAAACACAAAACAACCCAGTTCCTTTCCTTCTATTTCCCAAGCCAGGTTTTCAGAGGCAGTTGGTCACTTTGGATGTTTTAAATTGTTCCCTCACAAAGCGCTGTAATATACTCATACTGCTGTTTCTTAGACAGTGTTAGGTATCACATATTAACTTTCTGACATTGTTGATTGAATTTAGCTCTTGGACCCCACTCTTCATGCATCCCCCTCTTCATTTTCTTAATATAACTAGATCACAATGTGTGGTTAAGTCCCTTGTCAGTGCTTACATTATTAGGACTGTGCAAATATCATTTACTTCTGAGCCAAACTGTGTGCTGTGAGTATACTTACTTTTTGTACATCCTTTTATTTGCCTAGAGGTAAAAACTCCCTTTTAAAAAATTTGCTCAACATTTTATATATCTATTGCTAAATAATTTTCCCCAAAGACACTAATAGCGCTGTCAAATATCTATCGACATTGTTTTCCAAGCACCTTGACATCAAAGATTGTCCCCGAGTTCCACGTTTTCCCTCTCAGAGCCCTTTCTTCCCCTCCTCTGGCTGGCTCCTGCTGGGCAGGTGGCCCCAGGACCTAAGTGAACGCTTGCCTGGTTACCTTCCCTTTTCCTTGGATGTCACCTCTTTGTTTTTTCCCTGTAGTTTATTTCCTCTTTTGCTATTGCATGTCCTACAATAGCTTCTTTACAAAGTGTGTGGTTTTAGTCCTTGTTTGCTTGCAAATGCTTTTGTTATCATTCTTGGCCCATAGTTTGACTAGGTAGAGAATTCTAATGAACTCTGTATTGCCACTTAGATTGTATGAGACCTGATTTTTGCCCCTATGCACCTGTTACCCAGAATCCCGCTCCTCTCTGGGGCTCAGTGGTGGTGAATTGCTGCCTTTTTAGCATCTGCCTTTCCACTTGCTGAAGTTATAACTTTGCCCTTTTCAGTCAGGTACCGTCCTCCCCCTGTTCTTCATCTTCTAAAATTGTGTTGTAATCTTGCAGGTGTTGTCTTCTTTTCTGTTCTCTTTATGGAACTGTGACATTTTCTGTTTGCGTTTTGTAATTCTCTCCTTCCTTGGTAGAGTTCATGAGGACAAGAGGAAAACCACTGTATTCGATCCGCTTCGTCCAATTAGAAATCTGTTATTAGAAGTAAATGAAAGCAGCCTGAAAATTCCCCTGGAATACTGGACCGTAATATACTCAAGGGATTTGGTTGGATAAGTAAATGAGACTTCTGCTTGGCAAGAAAAGAGGCAGAACAGGGCAAAGGGAAAAAGAAATGGGAGAATGAAGGAGAAGGGTTCAGGAGAAAAAATTATGTCTGAGGAAGGATTTTCTAGTGACCTACTGAGAAGGAAAAGAAGTTGAAATCCAGCCTGTCCTGTCTAATGCAGGCTGGCTGCTCATCCACTATATTTATGTTTTAATTGAATATTTTATTGTTGTTCTATTATAGTTGTCCCAATTTTTCTCCTGTTGCTCTTCACTGCCCGCCCCCCAGCCCTTGCCGCCCCCACAGTCAATCCCTACCCTGTTGTCCTTGACCATGGGTCATTCATACATGTTCCTTGACTAGTCCCTTCACCTTCTTTCCCCTTTATCCCCCTCCTGCC
Organism: Micronycteris hirsuta; assembly: GCA_004026765.1. Taxonomy (NCBI): domain Eukaryota; kingdom Metazoa; phylum Chordata; class Mammalia; order Chiroptera; family Phyllostomidae; genus Micronycteris; species Micronycteris hirsuta. Next base: position 196,413 of record PVJI01000317.1, on the reverse strand, counting down.
TCCTGTCTGGTCACTATCAGTCTGTTCCTAGTTTCCATGCCTCTGGTTCTATTTTGCTCTGTTAGTTTTGTTCATTAGGTTTCTCTTATAGGTGAGACAGTAATGCACTTATTAATGGGCCATTATTATAGCATCTTTTTCAAGGGCCGTGGCATATAAGAATTTTATGTTTGTTGGTCCCGGGGGTCCTTAGAACACAGGATTATAAAACAAAGGGCATTGATTATGCAAAACAAATTCCATCCCATCGTAGGGAGGGTGCCTCGCCTCAGAGGCCCACCACAGCATCCTGGGAGATGAAACGCAGGGCCCTGGTGTACGTACCATGTGGAGCCTTAGACTCAGCTTTAGGTGTGATTGCACGAGTGTCATAGATCACGGTGGCAGGGGAGGAAATTACGGATAAGGGCTTTTTCCCTTTTCATCTTGTCCATTATTTTTCTTCTTTCTTTACCACTTTTCTTCTTTGTGAATCCAAAGGCTCTGAATGAAAGATAACCCATAATAGCTTGTTTATGTAGCTGTAAAGAGAGCCATGATAGCTGCTTCGTTTCCATAGCCAAATACAGTATTTCTTACTCATTTACGCGTGGATCAAGGCCACTAGTCAGGATAACAAACACATTAAAAAAACTTCTAAACTCTGGAACTTCCAGTTTGGGTCAGCCAGGAGCCTCTGCCTAAATTTCCATCTAGTCCCAGGCTCTGTTTTATGCCCAAATTACCATGATGCCCCTGGGTTTTTTTTCTTTCATTATTTTATTATCATCCCTTTGTTTTAAGGTTCTTCTGGGTGTTGCCCCACCTGTCTCCACCTGTCTTATCTGTCTCTTGATGTTCTATCAGAGATATGCATAAAAACAGAAATTCTGCCTCACTTGGGGGAGGAGAGCACAACTAAGCTTTGCTGGGTGTTCAGGAGGTCAATGGGGCTCAGGTGGGCAGGAGGCCGTCACCGTCCTTGTCTTATGACACATGCTGGGCAGGTGGTGTCACTGTCTGGTACTGTGAAGATCTCCCCGGGGCTGCCCTGCTCTCTCCATCTCATCAGCAGATGTAGGAAATAGCAGGGTTAAGACTGGTTCCTCCTCCTCTCCCTCCCCCTCCTTGTGGCTCCTCCCACCGTCCCTTTGAGCTCTTTGAGGAGTGAGGAAGAAGCCCTTGCACTGTGCGGAGGACGACTGGGAGTTGGAGTACTCCTGCCTCAGACCCAGGATGCGGGGCCTAGTCCCCTGATCTGCACGGGTGGCAGCCGTGAACTCAGGCAGACTCCAGTGAGCCTTGGGTTCCTTGGCTGTATATAGAGGGAGCTAGAGGTCTCTGTAATTCTTTGATCTAGAACATTCTATGACAGTACTGCTAGGTATGTAGGCTAGAATTGTGAACTGGTCACTTCTTTCTTAGAGTGACGGTAAACATTTACCGTATTTTTCAGACTATAAGAAGCACTTGTTTTTCCCCAAATTTGGGAGGAAAATGGTGTGTCTTAGAGTCCGAATGTAGCTTACTTGGCTGTTTACATTTACATTGGTGAAATATTATGTTATTTATGTTACTAAATATTTTACCACGTTTTTTGCTTCAGATTTTTTTTTCTATTTTGTTCCTCTAAAACCTAGGTGCATCTTATGGTCTGGTGCATCTTATAGTCCAAAAGATACGGTAGTTGTTAAAGTGCTAAAGGAGTGAACTTCTGCCCCAGTGAACCCATTTTTGTGTATCTAACGACTATCAAACATTAGGGAGCAGAGAGATTTTCTTTTTCTCCCCTCGACCCCTTTTTCATGTTGGCAAGCATTGTTGGGGGCAGGACTCCTGTTTGTCTTATTTTGGAAACCCCTGGGGCGTTTGCTGGCCACCTCACTGGGAGGGATAGTTGGTCATATCTGACTAATTCTGTTTTCCCTGCACCTAGCGCAGTGCCAGGAATGTAATAAATATTTGTTGATTGGAGACTAACATACGGTATTCTAGGTATTGTGAATGTTTGAAATTGCAACATAAGCAAGGTAGAGATGTGAATACTGCATTTTATTTTTTCCAAGGAAAAAAATATACAGTGTGAAAGAGAAACCTTTCAAAGAAGATTACAAAGCTATTCTTTCTCATTACTCATCACTTCCTTCCTCCCTAGAATTTCAAGTCCTATTATCTCACCAAACAGAGTCATAAGAGAAAAATATAAAAAGAAAGCTTCCAGAATTACCTAGTCTACCTTCCCCCTCCTTTTCTTCCTCCCTCCCTCCCTTCCCTCTCTCTCTCTTCCTTCCTTTCCTTTTTTCTTTTCCTTTTTGTGCTTTGGTTTGGTGGAAGTCAACCAAGGATAAAAAAAATATCTGATGCCCCCTACCAGGATGTTAATTAGTTGTTCTTGTCAAAGGAATTTTTAAAATGCTTCTGGGAGCATGTGTGTGTTTGATTTAGAAGAGAACTGCTCTCCTGTCTCAACCTGGGTTTTATGTGCCTTTCTCAGGTGTCTCCACTCAGCTGGAGGTGTTAAGTAAGACTTTTTAAAAAGTTCTCAAAGAAAAAAATATATATATATAGTTTACTTTAGTTTAAAACATAGATCCATGCATCACTTCCAGAGGAAGAAGGGCTGTTGTAAATCTGGCAAACAAGTAAAAAGAAGAAACTCAGCTCTCTGTTTAGAAGGAAATGAAGCCCAATGACCCAGAGCATGTGAAACCTAGTGGACAATAAAGTAAAGTTGCTGTTTTAATTACGCTTGGTATTTGCTACTCTCCAGGTGAAGGAAGTCAGTTTGCTGGAAAATTTCCCTTGGCATTGGAAGCTCAGGGAATTAACAATGATGAATCAAAGACAAAGTTGTACTTACCTATTACGCACATCTTTGGAACTTCTCGTGGACTCTCAGGTAACTTGTAGGTGCTACTGAGTGATGGCTAAGTGGAGGCCACTGCATGAGCTGAAGAGAGCCCCTTCCCCGAAGGGCTTTGGGCTAGTGGGAACAGGGAGGGAATAAGACACTTACTAGGAGATGATTTTGTGGAATGAGTGGTCAAATCACCAGAGAAGGGAGAGGCCGTCTTGGGTTGAAGTGGAGAGAGAAGACATCATGGAGGAGGGGTATCTGACAGGACCCCTGGTGTGCAGGGGCGTGGGCAGGACTGGGAAGAGCATTCGGAGCTGAAGAATGGCGTGAGCCAAGGCTATAAGAAAAGCAGTGTATGGGCACACTGGGTAGATGTGGGGTGGGTGGCGGTGAATGTCAAGGGAGTCACGAGAGATAAGGTGGGAATGCTGGCAGGGACTGACGTGCGAAAAGCCTTTGAGATGTGCTCTTTGAATGTGGAGTGTCTTCCGCTGACCCAGTCCCCTCCATCTGCCCCCACCACGGCCACCAGGTTCTGGGCGTCATGGAAACCCGTTGGGAAGACACTGCTGGAGCAGTGGGCAGTCCGTGGGGCCTTGGATCAGAGGAGTGACCTGTCCTGGAAGATGATTCCATAAGAACTTATTTTTTAATTTAATTTTTAATCTTATGTCTTGTTTATGGCAGCAGGCATTTGATGGACAGTGGACAGGCTAGGTTGGGTTGGTGGTTAGTGTTTAATTTACATGATCAGGTGGGATCTTCGTCTAGAAATACCCTGGGGGGATTTGAGATTAAAACCATCCATCATTCCTGATGGCTGTGCTCAGCGGGGGGCCCTTTCTCCTCTTCAGTGTCCCCCCACACATGTGTGAGGGGCCAGTTAATATATTTGATAACTAAAAAGTGAGATGTATGAAGGCGGTCGGACCAAGCTGATTTCCTGTCAGATGCAGCTCTGGCACTTTCAGGCCCATGACACTGTTGGAGCCTCATAGGCCGTCAACAGTGAATGCCAGGGCAAGCCTTGCAGGCCTGACTGTCACCTGGCCCCGCCTGTATGCCTGGGGCACAGTGGCCACAAAATCAGGCACAGAAGAGTGTCTCCATGCTGCAGGCATTTGGTTTACTTGTACCCTCCCTCCATCAGGGAGTCGAGTCCTTCTTCTTCCCCCAGATTTAGCTTAGAAAGCCTTTGTGCTTTGTGAAAAATAGACTGCTTGGTGAGCTTTGACTCACCTAGGCACTATCTTGTACACATCTGGAGTGGGTTGAATGGTGGCCCCACCCAAGTCCTAACCCCTGGAACTTATGAAGGTGCCTTATTTGGAAAAAGGGTCTTTGCAGATATAATGAAAAGTTTCATGATGAGATCATCCTGGGTTAGGGCGGGCCCCAAATCCAACGACGGGTGTCCCTGTCAGAGAGGAGAGGAGGCAGGGATCCAGAGACCCACGGGCCCGCCAAGGGGAAGGCCATGTGCAGATGGAGGCGGAGATGGAGGTATTGGGATGCAAGGGCTGCTGGCCGACCCCAGACGCTGAGAGAAAGGCATGGAGCAGGTCCACCAGGAGGAGCCAGCCCTCTGACACCTCAGTTCTGGACTTCTGGCTTCCAGAACTAGAAGAAAGTAAAATTCGGTTATCGTAAGGTGCCCAGTTTGTAGTAATTCGCTATGTCAGCCTAAGGAAATTCCTACCACGTCCATAGGGTAGAGCCCTTTTGGCCTCCCTGGGTAGTCGTCTTTTCACTTTTTCTTCCTGTGAGGTTTTTTCTTGCTTGTCGAAGTTCATGTTTGAGGTCCAATGCCTTCTGCACTGTCTTTCCTCTCAGGGTCTGGTGGCCCTGGGATCTGGGTCCCAAATGGGTCCATGGTGAACCTCAGGATGTTATGGGACCCTGGTTGTTTTTCCCCAAAGGCCTGTCATTGCCGTTGACCAGCTATAAGGTGACCATATGACTGACTGTGCAAAACAGCACACCTTTGAGAGTTAGCGAAGGCCGTACTGATATGTATAACAGGTGTAAACTGGGACTGTCCTAGGCCCACCGGGACATCTGGTCACCCTTCTTTTTGGTGGGGTCTAGATCCCACATACTAGTCCCTCGGGCCTCCTTTCTGGGCTTGTCAGTGTTAAACTCAGGAACAATTGCTTGCTTGGCCTCAGGAGGAGTAAGAACTGCAATGATTTTAGGAATCATTGAGAGGTGCGCTTTATTTTTAGCTCTGGAGTGATCGAATTTGTTTGGTCTTCAGACCCCTCAGGCCCCTTCAGGAAGGCAAAGCAGCCCCGGGACACCCCACTCGTGCCCATCTTTGCCATTTGTACAAAAGGCTGCTCCACAGCCAGCAAGGCGATCAGGGCTATTTTGGACACACCGTCAATTAACTTCGGATCCTTTGAAATAAACTCGAAATGTGATGAAATATTAATTCATACCAGAGGCAAGAACAAAGAGTTTTTCATGTTTCATACATTAATATTGCATGGGGCCAGCTCCTGCACCACCTGGAGGGCAGACTCCTGGGGCCCTTGATGAGGGCGGTGGGCAGTTGCTGAAGGTGTTTCACGATTTCCACCCCACTGCCACCGCTGAGAAAACAAAGGGTTGCCTGTTGGGCGTCCTTCTGCAGGATGGAAGCTGGGCCACGTTCTCTGAAATTAGCCTCTTTTCCGCTGCTGTTGTCATAAATGAGGAGCCTTCCAGGAAAATATTTGCCATCACCGCCAATGACCTAGAAATGTCAAGTGCACTTAAACACCACGACCTGAGACGTGTTGCCCCTGTTGCTCCTCAGGAGCAATGGATGGTCCTGCATGACGTTTCGGTTACTGGATATGAATCAGGGTCTAAGGTTTCTCCTGTGGAGTCATTGAACTCCCGCAGGACCCTCTGGCCACGTTTAGAGAAGCTGCCACCAGCTGCCCTAGGGTAGTAGGTTGCATGGCTGGCTGCTCATTTCAGGGATGCCTTTAAGGATGGAGATTGTGTTGTCATGTTCATTCATGTGTTCTGGGCACCTAGCATGGCACCCGGCAGCTGGGAGATGCCCTGGAAATGTGCACTCAATGAATGAACTGTTTATGCTAGACGAGGTCCAGCATTTCCATTCCCTGTACCATCAGTGGATGAAAACGACTGAGATAGTCCATAAGGAATCCCCATATTTCTAAACGTACTTCTTTATGTAACTTAATTGCACTTATAATCTTAATTTTTTTAATCGAGTTGTAACAGACATAAAGCAAAGTGTTCGGATCTGCAGTGAACAGCCAGCCCAATTAATTTTTACACATGTATACACCCATGTCACCGCCACTCAGATTAAGGTTAAGAATGTTTCTGACGTGCAGGGAGACGCCTTTGTGCCTCTTCCAGTCGACAGGTCCTGCCAAATGCAACCACCCTCTGACTTCGAAGATCACAGGCTGGTGTTGCTGGTGTCCTTGAACTTCACATGAATGAAATGATATAATATGTGTTCTTTTGTGTTTGGCTTCTTTTACTCAATATTATGTCTGTGAGATTAGATTCATCCAAGTTGTTAATTGCCATGTAGCAGCAGTTTGTTCTTTTTATTTTGGGGAAGTATTCCATTATCCAAATATGCCACAATCTATTTATCCATCCCACTGTTGGGGTCGTTTCCAGTTTGGGCTATTATGAATGAAACTTATGAATATTTCTGTACATGTCTTTAATGGTACATATTTTCTCAAAGTTCATGCTTTACTTATAAGGGGGGAGGGAGAAGAGGGAAATCATAATAATGATAACGATGATAACGGACATTTATTGAAAGGTTACTCTGTGCCACAAAGTGTAGTCAGCAATTAAGCAAAGGCTCCATAGTCACAGCCCTGCCTGCTTTATGCTGTGGCACCATTTTGTCTCCTGACTTCGTATCTTAATGAGAAATAAACTTAAAGGCAAGACAACCTTTGAAGTTCAAATTGAGTATATGATCAGTCAGCATCTGAAATGAACTCATTCCCAGTTTTGTGTGTTTTATGGCTGGCGTCCCACCCTTCACTCGAACGGGAGCTCGTCAGAACTGGGGCCGAGGCCTCGATACCCGTTTTAGTGCCTGGCCCTGGTAAACTTTCAATAAATACTTGGAACTTTTTCTTTTTTAAAAAAGATTACTTGTGAGCAAGTTGCTTTTGAATCTCAAAGGCATTTTGCCACAATTGTCTTGGATCAGTCTAACCCAACCTCTTATTACCCATAGCCACCAAGACTTGATATACTTTTAACGTTTAAGGGAGCAGCCCTCTCTACTAAGGCGTTTGCTGATACTTTTGTGCCCCTGACTGTTAACCTGATGTGAAAGCAACCTAAAAGTTAAATGCAAAACAAAACAAAATAATTGTGTTTTAATGAACATATGATAAAATGCTCAGATCTTAAGTGTTGAAGTTTGACATGTTGACCATTGGGTATAAATATCACCCCAAGCAAGAAGCAGAATATTTCTCTCACCCCATACATTTCCTCATTGATCTCCCAGCTGTAGGCAACCACGGATCTGATTTTTTTTTTTTTTCAGTATAGATTAGTTTCTCCTGTTTTGGATTATGTATAAATGGAAACATATAGTAGGTACTCTCTTGTGGCCTGCCTCATTGCCTATCATAATCTTTTGAGAGTCATCCTTATTATGTATAGTTTTATTACTGAGTATTATTTTGTTATATGAATACTTCACAATTTGCTTATCTACTTCCTTGCCTGTGGACCTTTGGGTAGTTTACAGTTTGGGTCTATAGTGAATACATCTGCTATGAACATTTTTTTGTGTAAGTCTTTATGCACATAGACTTTCATTTCTTTTGGGTGACTAACTAGGAATTGGATTATTTAGTGAGTGTATGTTTAACTTTCAAAGAAACTGGCAGTTTTTGAAAGTGATTGAACTATTTTATACTCCCACCAAGACTGTATGAAGCTTCTGGTTGCTCCCCATCTATACCTACATTTGCTGTTGTCATAGAGCTCCATTTTAATGAGTTCTGATTTCCTCCAACATTTATTTTTATTCAATTCAACATTTCTTTTTTTTTAAGATTTTATTTATTTATTTTTAGAGATATGGGAAAGGAGGGAAAAAGAGAGGGAGAAAAACATCAATGTGTGGTTGCCTCTCACATGCCCCCAACAAGGGACCTGGCCCACAACCCAGGCATGTTTGGGAATTGAACCGGCAACCTTTGGTTTGCAGGCCAGCACTCAATCCACTGAGCCACACCAGCCAGGGCCCACATTTTTCTTAACATACACCTTCTTGCTGTATTCACAGCTTTTTTTTAGACTGAGGATTTCCTTAGCTCTTCCTAACCTGAACCCTTACTGCTCATTTGGAGTTCTCTGCTTAAAAAAAGGGGACTCTTAACTCATCCCAGCTTTTCTGTCCTTGATTGGTGGGTCTTAAGTTCCTACTGAACCTCTCAGGCCTGACTATCATTTCCTCTTGGACTTTTGGCTATAACTAGACTGAACTAGAAAATAGTCTCTTCAAGAGTGAGGATATGGTTAACTTGATCGTTATATCCCCAATTTCCAGATAGTTCTGGCACATGATTGTTTAATGAGCACATTTTAAAACCCTGAAAATACACATGTTATACTTTAATTAATATTTAGCCATTTATTAGGAGTTTCTGATAGTGCGAAAGTTGTTATTATTTTTTCTTTAAAAACAAAATGGGCCCTGGCCAGTATAGCTCAGTTGGTTGGAGCATCAACCCATGGACAGAAAAGTCGCAGGTTTGATTCCCGGTTAGGGCACATGCCTAGGTTGCAGGTTCAATGCCCAGTAGGGGTGCGTTCGAGAAGACAGCCAATTGATGTACCTCTCTCTCTCTCTCTCTCTCTCAAAAGCAATAAAAAAAATGTCCTTGGGTGAGGATAAAAGACAAAACAAAACAAAACAAAACGGAATATGGTTTGGTGAAAAGGGCATGGAAATAACTGAAGAAACCAGGTGGAGTTATTAATGATAATGTGATCTGTGCTGACCGAGAATTTGGTTATCCATGTGGTACCACAGAATGGGACCATCAAACGTTTCCATTCTACAAAATCTCTCTCCTACCAGACTGGCAGAACTCCTAAATGTATATTAGTAAGATTCATTTCTTGGCTTAAGGTTTTCTTACTTTCATGAGATCTTTTTTAAAAATTCAAATTTTTAAGGAAGAGCCATATGCATTCTTACAGAGAATTTGTTTAACAGATACATTGCCAGTTTCTTCACAAGGTCTGGGGAAATGGGACGCAGGAAGGGAGAAGGCGGGCCCAGGTCGTTGATCCCAGGACTCTGTCTCCTGGGGGGGGGGGTGGGGGGTGTGTGTGTGTGTGTGTGTGTGTGTGTGTGTGTGTGTGTGTGTGTGTGGTGGAGGGCAATGCATCTGGGTGTGCTTTGGGGTGTGAATGTGGATTAATGCTGACCTTGGGGAGCAGGTGCAGAAGGGAAGGCATTAAAAAAACATGACCTTCATCAAAATATTGTCTCCCCTCAGTCAAGCTGTTAACGATAAAACTTACATGCAGAAAGCATCACAGCAGTTCTCCACTTTCTCTCATCCCTGAATACATGACTACAGGCAATGACTTACACATCTCAAGGAGGGTTTTGTCGTCAGAGATTGGCAAATTAGGAACGACCAAGTTAAACTTCACCTTTTAGGCATAATCTTCAGTGAAGGATTCTAGATGTTCATTTTGTTCTTCTCTTTCACAATTAACCCCCCAGTCAACTTAAAGCCAGTGAATATGCAAAGATGAGTTTAGTGTCACCTTCGCAGTCTGTCTAATAGCTTCCATCATTGCCCCAAAGTGTCTGAGGCCTCCAGTTTTCATCGTCAGTGTTCATTGCCCACTCACATCTATACGACAGGGGAATGGATTTAAATATTTCCTGGCTGCACAAACATTGCTGCGCTGGATGAGGTGGCTGTGCTGGTGGCACGATGCTCCTTCTGTTGCTTCCCGCTGCACTTAGGGTAAGACATGTCTCCTTGCAGTAGCTGAATCAAGGTCTTCAGTGGTCTCCTCCCTTCTCCCTCAGCCTTGTTTCCCCCACCCTCCCCTCGTGTGCACAGCACTTCGGGCATGCTCACACTCTCTGCCCAAGAGGTGCCGGGCTTCTCCTTGCTGGAGGCTTTGCACATACTATTTCCTAAGCTCTCAGCATTCTTTCTCCTTTCCTCACGTGACCTGGACCTTCGAGTCCAGGTTTGAAGTAACTCCCCAGTGAGGCATTCTCAGACCACTCTGTTTAAATGAGATGCCCCTCCCTGTTTATTCATTTCTTTTAATGAACAGACTCTGATTTTTAGAGTAGTTTTAGATTTACAGAAAAATTGAGCTAGATCGTACAGAGAATGCTTAGCCCTACTAATAACATCTTGTATTGGTTGGGTACATTTGTTTCAATTACCAAACCAACGTTCATATTTTAATAGTAACTAAAGTCCATATTTTTTTTTCATGTTTCCTTAGTTTTTGCTGGATGTTCTTTTTCTGTTCCAGGGTCCCAGTCAGGATGTTACATTGCATTTAGTTGTCACATCTCCTTGGGCTCCTCTTGGCTGTGACAGTTTCTCAGACTTTCCCTGGTTTTGGTGACCTTGACAGTTTTGAGGAGCGCTGGTCAGGGATTGTGTAGGATGCTCCTTCATGTGAACTTGTCTGTTCTTTATTTTCTGATTGATAGGACTGGGTAATAGGTTTGGGAGGAAAACCACACAGGTAAAGTGCCCTTTTTCATCACATCATATTAAGGATGCATCCTATCAACATGATTTATGATGGTTGATGTTGACCTTGCTCACCTGGCTGAAGTAGTTTTTGCCAGATTTTTCTACTGAAAAGTTACTCTATTTTTTGCATCTCCATACCGTCTTTGGAAGGAAATTGCTAGGCACTGCCCCCACCTGAGGGGTGGGAAGTTAGAGGCCTCTCCTTGAGGGTGGAATATCTGTCAGTACATAAGTTATTTGTAATTCTTCTACATGGGCAATTTATTTGTTTTCCACTTTTCAGCATATTCAATCATTTGCTCATACAGGATATACTCATGAATATTTATTTTATGCTTTGGGTTATAATCCAATACTATCTTATTTATTTTATTGCTCTCATTGTTCCAGCTTTGGCTCCTGGGAGCTCTTTCAATTGGCTCCTATGTCTCTTTGACCTTGCCTCATTAATGTAGGTAGTTTTTTTACTTTTGAGGACCTTCTTATTTTCTGGCACTTCTGGATTTTCCAGGACCATCTTGATATTTCCTGCCCCAAACCTAAAATAAGCCATTTCTCCAAGGAGCCCTGGTTCCTTGGAGAATGGCATAGAGACCAGGATCTGGGTGTCAGGTGTGCTTGTTGCTACTGGGGTGTTCCCCATTTATTTTGATTAGAGTACCCTGATTCTTTCATTCAGAACATAAATTATACAGTATGTTACTTATCGGTTTGCTTTCTCATTTATTGTTTGTCTCCTCCCCTGTCTTGTCTGCCTCATGAAGGCAGACACCACGTTTCACCCACAGTTCTCGATGCATGGTTGGTCTTTAAGAAACATTTGTGGGAGGAAGGAATAAATGAAGAAATGCTGTTAGGAAAATAGGACTTTCATTTGAAAGCCTGAAAGTTTATTCAGTAGCTGTTTAAAGCCCAGATTTAATGAGTGAGGGTTCAGACTTTAGGAGCTCTACTATATAGGGTATTAAAGGTTAGGTTGGTTAAAAGATGGATAGATGAAATTGAGGATTCCCTTAATATATACAATACTTACAAATTCATTAATTGCATTGATGTTTATATTCTAATCTTCTAATCAACTTGTTAATGATCGGAAAAGGTGTATATGAATTCTAGCTGACTAGCTAGAATCTAGTTAGTATGTTGCTGAATTCTATCTAGTATTTAGCTCGTATCTAGCTCTGTAGGTGAGATAACTGGATAGTGAAAACTCATTTTTATTTGCTGGTACATATTGTCCAATAAAGACACAGTTTTTTCTTATCTCTCCCCAGCAGCTGTGGGAAAAGAAGTACAAACAGAGGCACAACGAGTGTGCTAATTACTTTTTCTCTATTAAAAGGAACATTCTGGAACCAAGTTAGAGACAGGACATAGTGAAGCACGGCATAGTGAAGGGCAGGTGCTGGCTGGGTGGTGGTTACACAGATATTCTCAGTCTGGGGATTCGAGCTGGAAGGATCTCAAGCTCCTGGTAGTCAGCATGGGAGAATGCACCCCCAGGGGAAAACCGTGCATGACTCAGCCACAGATACCGCTGGGAGCCCGAGCACTCTGTGTGGGAGCCTTCAGCTCTAAAGTGGGCCGGCTCCCCTTAGTTGTTTCCTGTCGCCAACCAGCCTCAGGATCTGGGGCACGGGAGGGTGGTCACATGACCCTGGCCCTTGGGGGGAAGAAATGCTGGGCCTGACTTGGGGGTCTTTGGTTAGTGTTTGATCTTGTGCTCTGACATAATTACTATTATTAAAGAAATTATTTTAAGGTCACTTTTGGCTGCATACTGAGTCAGCCAGCAAGACTCACCCTGGCCTGTACCGCAGAGGTTGGCTCCTGTGCAACATAAGTAAATCCTCCTGTTTCACCTGCCCCAGCAGACCACTGGGCCACACCCGCTCTGTTCCCGTGGGCCACGCTGCTGCCTTCCCAGTTCCATTGCAACTCCTCTGAGGAGAGTGTCAGCAGGGACTGTGTTCCTCACCCCTCCACACTGGAGTCAGGGATTCTGTCCCCCAGGAGTGTTCTCCTCTGCCTCAGCCACCTCTTTCCTCCAGGGCCATATCAGGGGAGTTAACCCTTCCTGTTCCTTGCTGTGCATAGCTTTTCTGGCTGCTGAAATCTGGGCGAGGAAGATGCTGTGGCTTCCCCTGGAAGATGATCCGGACATCCTGGTTTAAGAGGGCCACTTCTCTCCAGTTTCAGAAACATGGCCTTTGTTTATTTTCTGTCTCATGTAAAAGAAACCTCCAAAGTTGGCAGCATTGCAGGTCAACTCATTCACCCCTGAGCCATGCATCTTATTGGAAAACATGGTGTCTCTTTGCTTTTAAATTCAGTGGTCCTCAAACTTGAGGACAAATAAAAATTCAAACAGTTACAGCCTGGGCCCTGCCCTGGGGAAGTCTGATTCTATAGGTCTTAAGCACTTTGAAGCCACCTTGATTCTAAGCAGGGGTGAACTCCTGTGCCTTCAGGGGCTGGGGTGATGTAACCACAAGACCTACTATGTGCTGAGCTGCTTGTCTTGCGGCTACAATGTAGCTCTTGCCCAGTTACCATGCCTTTTAAAATACTTTGCTGGGCAAAGCATTATGGCCTGAGAGCCATAATTGTTGATTGTTCTTCTGATGTTTCCGGAAAGTGATAGGTTTAGGGAGTTGAAGAGTAATTATTTGTTGGAGCAACAAAAGGAAGAGATTTATTTATTTTTTAAAAAATATTTTATTTATTTTTAGAGAGGGGAAGGGAAGAAGAGAGGAAACATCAATGTGTGGTTGCCTCTCGCACTCCCCCTACTGGGGAGCTGGTCTGCAACCCAGACATGTGCCCTCACTGGGAATCGAACTGGTGACCCTTTGGTTTGCAGGCTGGCACTCAGTCCACTGAGCCACACCAGTCAGAGAGGAAGGGATTTATTTATTAAGTGCTTACTGTGTGCCAAGCATCGTACTTTGCACTTTTATATACAGTATCTCATTTAATTCTGATAAAACTCGACAAAGTAGATATTAATATCTTCATTTAAGATGAGGAAACTGATGCTCCGAGAGGTTAACATGGTTGACTTGCTAAAGTTTCCGCAGGTAGCAGATAGAAGAGCTATGATTTGGGGCCAGTCAGCCTGACTTCAAGGTCAGAGTCCATCCCACGAGTACTGTTATTGCCTCTCCAAGGAACGACAACACACAGCGCCAGCTCCAGCACACGTGCTCCGAGTGGTGTATGAGCCCTTGTGGGCGGGCTCTTGTGTTGGGAGTTGGAGAAGAACATAGACGGGGATCTGACCGCCGAGATGGGAGACCAGGTCCCGCCACTTCTTAGCAACGTGACACTGTACATGTCACTTAATTTTCCTGGACCTCATTTTATCATCTATAAATTGAGGATAATAACATCCATCTCATGAGATCGCTATGGGGATTAAATGAATTAATATGAGTATAACACTTGTGCCTGATATATAAGGACCGCTGTTGGAATATTAACTGCTGCTGCTATTGTTGTTGTTGTTGTTATTATTACCTCTGCTAACGCTACTATGGTCTTCTGTGCCCTACTGCTTAGCACACATTTGGCCTGTTATTGGGTTTTCGGGATTGGTGGTGAACGAATACATCTCAGTTGACTCTCCCATGGTCATTCCTCTTTCCTTTCACTTACCCTCTGCCTTCCACTATCCATTCCTACCCCTCCCATCTATGTATTCTCTCGCTCCCTAAGCTACGGCAGTTACCTGCTTCCCCGGCTTTGGGTGTTTGTGTCTTCTGGCTGTGTCCGCGTGAGAGGATTTTAAGGGTAGTTATGCGAAGGCACATGCTGTTGAATGAGCATCTGTCTCTGTCTTCTGAATTTGTATTTCTGTAGGTGGATGTATCGGCAAGGGAAGGAATTTTTGCCTGGAATTGCATGTTGGGGTGTGAGGTTTTTGCCCTTTTGGGGTATGTCTTGAGTAATCAAATATAATTGCTGATATGTGTGTGCAAGTGTCTTAATATGGAAGGGTTGTTTCTACTCCCCTTGATTTGAGAGTTGGCTAGATTGGGGCTTTAGGGAGGTAAATTGAGTGAAGGAAAGACCCAGAAGTGAAACCAACCTTTTCCTCACTTCCTCTCTCCTCCCTCCCTCCCTCCTTCCCTTTCTGTCTCCTATCGGAGGGGTGCATTTGGGGGAGTGCAAAGACGGGCGTACAGAAGAGGAGAGGCTGGAGTGACAGGGGCGGGAGAGAAGCCTTGTACATCTCGCTGAGCAACTTGGCTTTTATCTCAGGGGAATCTAGAAAGGAGGGGTGTGCTAAGATATTTGCATTTTAAAAAGAAAAATGGAGCATGGGGGATGGATTTGAGGGGTTTAAAGAAGAGGCCAGGAGAGCAGTTAGAAGACTATTATGAAAATCAAGGCTGTGATAGAAATAATGGAGAGAAGGGGACACGTTTTCCAGATTGAATAGCAGGACTTAGAGGCCAGTTGGACACTGGGGTGAGGAAAGGGAGAATGGAAGAGAACTGTACTAGGTTCCTATCGCTGCTATAATAAATTGTCACAAACTTAGGGGCTGAAAACAATTTGGACCTAGTAGCTCACAGTACTGGAGGTCAGAAATCTGAAAGAGGTCTTATGAGACTAAAACCAAGGTGTTGGCAGAGCTGAGGTCCTTCTGGGGGAGAATCTGTTCCTTGCCCTTTCCAGCCTCCAGAGGCTGCCTACATTTCTTGGCCCATGGCCAGATCACTCCTATCGTTGTTTTCATCATCATGTCTTCTTCTGACTCTGACCCTCCTGTCTCCTTTTTATAAGGATCTTTGTGTTTACATTAGGCCCACCTGGGTATTCCAGAATAATCTCCTGATTTGCAGATCTTTAGTCATATCTCCAAAGTCCCTTTTGCCACAGGTTATGTATATATAACAGGTTCTAGACATTAGGTTATATATAATATATAATAATTATATATGTGTGTGTGTGTGTGTGTGTATGTATGTATGTATTTATACAGGTTCTAGGCATTAGGATATAGACATCATTGCAGGGGTTGGGGGTCATTATTCTGTCTCCCACAGGAACTGAAACAGAACCGCAAGGTTTACCGACATTAAAGGCACAGCCAGAGGAAGAGGAGTGTGCAAAGGAAACAGAAGTTACAGCAGGGAGAACTAGGAGACTCTGGCCTTGAGATCTGGGGGCGGTGGAAGAAGATGGTAGAGGTTCAAGAAGAGGGAGTGATTGCGCTGTCAAATGTAGTAGGTTGTATAGGATAAAGATTGAAAACTGTTCCTTGGACTTGACCATCAAGAATCAGTTCATTCTTTCAACAAGCATTTATCGAGCACCTACTTTGTGCCAGGCACTGTCCTAGGTGTGGAAAACATAGCAGTCATGGAGGCCCAGCCTCTGCTTATATCCTGGTGGCAGTGGGGAGGCAGTAAATCAGTGAATAAGTAAGCAAATCACATAGTTATAGGTGCTGTGTAAGGAGTCACGATAGGAAACGTGAGAGAGAGTGACTGGGAAGACCTCTGAAGAGGTGATGTCTAAACCTATATGTGATTGGCAAAAGGAATGACTCATCGAATGGTGGGGGTATGGGGGGGCAGCATTCCAGGCACTGGAAGCTGCTAGTGAAAAGGCCCTCACTTTGGGTGGTCCTAGCTTGGCAGGAACAGAGAGGCGCTAGGTGTGGCTGTACCATGAGGTGATGGGGGATGATGTTGGGAAAGGCTTTGCCAGCCATGTCTTTGGGCTTTTTAAAAAATTTTTTAAAAAGATTTTATGTATTTATTTTTAGAGAGGGGGGAAGGGAAGGAGAAAGAGAGGTAGAGAAACATCAGTGTGTGGTTGCCTCTCATGCGCCCCCTACTGGGGACCTGGCCCACAACCCAGGCATGTGCCCTGACTGGGAATCAAACCGGTGACCCTTTGGGTCACAGGCCCGAGTTCAATCCACTGAACTACACCAGCCGGGGCTGGCTTTGGCCTTTGATTGAATGTCAGGTAAAGAGTTTAGATCTTGTTCTAAGGTTTTATTGTAGGGTGTCAAGGGTGAAACAGGGCAACTGGTAAAGAGGGGATTGCAGTGAGAGGTAATGGTGGTTTAGATTCGGATTTGTGGTAGTTGTTATGGGTTGAATTATATACCCAGCCCCCAGAGATATTTTGAAGCCTTAACCCCTGGTACCTGTGCATGCGACCTCACTTGGAAATAGGTACTTTGCAGATTCAATCAAGTTAAAGTGCAACTACACTGGATTAGAGTGGGCCCTAATCTGATACAACTGGTGTCCTTATAAGAGGGAAACTTGGGCACAGACACAAAGGGAGAATCCATGTGACCACAGAGGCAGACATCAGAGTGATGTAGCTACAAGTCAGGGAACGCCACAGCCACCGCCAGAAGCTAGGAGGAGGCAAGGGAGGAGGCTCTCCTGCAGGTTGCAGAGGGACCCTGACTCTGCCAATACCTCGATTTCAGACTTCCAGCCTCTTGAAGCCAACCTCTGTGTGGTTGTTGGTTACTGCAGCCTGAGGCAACTGACTCATAGTGGAGCTGAGAGTTGGCTTGCTGCTAGAGCTGATGGGATTTACTGATGGATTAAAAGTGGGAGGTGAAGAAAAGGGAGCAACCAAGGACAAACTAGATTTGTGGCCTGAGCACCTGGGGGGCTGCCGATTCCCTTTCCTGAGATCGGAAAGACTATGATGGAGCAAGTTTGGGGAGTGAAGTCAAGACGTGAATATGAGTCAGGAGCTGAGCTGGAGGTATAAACTTGAGGGTCATTAGCATAGAGACTACTTTGAAATGAGAGTACATGAAGTCACCCGGGGAGAGGGGGTTGCAGGCAACCCTGCATGGCCTTGAGAGTTCCTAGTGTGGGAAAAATGTGCTTTCCAATGTCAGATACTGTTGACTTTTGGGCATTTCTGTGGGGCTGTGTGCTACGTGGGCTAATTGTATATTTCTTTAACCTGGTCTGGTTTGAAAACTGGCCCAAATATTTTGAGGCTCCCTCTATCCAGGATGGGATCTATTCTTCCCTCCACACTCCTCTGCCCTGAAAATAGTTGTATTAGTTCTGGGATTTGTTTTGACTGAGGAATGTCATGGACATGATACTGAGCTAGTGTCGGAGCCTGGGCTCCGGAGGTCTTGAAACTTCTGACCTTGCCTCCTGGGGCCACTGGGGCTGCCGTGTCAGGAAGGCGGAGCTGCACTGCTGCTGATGGGTCTTCTGACTTGGAACCAAGTGAGACCACCGGCAGGACCACCTAGTTAGCCCACTGGAGAGACCAAACATGGTTGTTTGAAGCCCCCGAATTTTGGAGTGGTTGGTTACACAAAGGATAATAAGAGCTTGTTTTCACATAGGCAGGATGATAAGGAGGGAAAAGAGCTGTATGCTGTTCAGGGTCCCAGAAATAAATCAGGATTTAATCTAGATGCACGATTACATGGAAATGCAAAAGGTCACGGAATACCGCATTACTCATGAAATGATAAAATACAGAAGGCACCTTTCGGGGACCAAATGGCATTCATTAAATCATTCCTTCAACAAATATTGAAGGGTCTGTGCTCTCCAGCACGCCTGGTGGGGCGGGAGGTGAGGGGAGCAGAGGTGGAGGGGATGGGCACTCAGTGTGGTCACTGACTTCACGGACCTGATTGTGGAGAACGTGGTGGCGCTGTGTGCGAGGAGTGGCCGTGGAGGTTGGAGTGGTTAACGACAGCGCTGTCGATGATTGACCTCTCACTAGGTCAGTAACTAAGTGAGATCTGTCTCTAACCCTGCGTGGTGGGGCTGCTGCTTCTCCACTCTACAGATGAAGAAACTGGGCCTTGAAAGTAGCGTGGCCAGGGTCACACAGCTGTCTGACTGTTACGCTGTACTCTTGCCACCAGGTGTCGTAAGTCCCCGTTAATCCCTTACCTGACTCAAAGGCAGGTTATAGGTCCAGATTATAGGTAGGGCTTTGGGGTGTCCTGTGGGCAGATGGAGTTCCTGCCTGGGTTGGCAGTTGGCAGTGGGAGGACTGATGCTGAATGGTGAACACCACTGTGCAGGTGTGGCTCC
Source organism: Micronycteris hirsuta (assembly GCA_004026765.1). Taxonomy (NCBI): domain Eukaryota; kingdom Metazoa; phylum Chordata; class Mammalia; order Chiroptera; family Phyllostomidae; genus Micronycteris; species Micronycteris hirsuta. The sequence goes on along the minus strand of PVJI01000317.1, from coordinate 177,748 downwards.
TAATGCTCTCTGTGCAACGTGAGTCAGGACCCCGGTGGAGACGGGAAGGACACATGAACCCATACCATCTCTACTTTAATCTGGGAAATCTTGGAAGATGCCCCTTTCCTCCCCAAGTAGACTTTAACAGGGAGGGCTGCCCCCTCCGGGACATTTCCTCAATGGGCTGGATTCATAGCACAGCCGTGTGGGTGGGTGGGGGGGGGTGTCAGTGCTCCCCCCTCTCCGGTCCCTCCTGGCTGTGCTACCAGCATCCCGTGGGCTCCACAGCTTGGGCATGGCAGCCAATTCCACCAGCAGAGCTGGTACGTGGTGTCACAACCTTTGGACAGTGTGCTGCAGAGGGGGTGTCAGCTAAGATTAAAAGAAGGGTTTGTAGGTCACATGACTCTCAGGAGGAGAGGGTGTCATGGCCCGGGAGTGGTCTCGGGCTGAAAGGACTGGCTGGCACTGTGCTGAGTCAGAGGGAGCCCATGGCAGCTCCTGTCCCCAGAGTTGGGCTAAGAGGGCTTGGGCAGAGAAAAGATTCCATGCAGGGAAGCAAAAATCAGTGTCTCAGGATGGGATTCAGGCAGACAGACCACATCCTAGGAGGTGGGAATGACTTTCCTGGCAGCCTCCACTCTGCTCTGGGCTGCTGCCTGCAGGGAGTCCCCTCTTGGTGGCTCAGGGCTGGTGGCTGCATTGAGGTGTTGCCTCTGGGAGAGTGGGCCTCAGGTGTCTGACAGGTCATGCCAACTTGGCTTCTAGACTTGACAAAGCGGGGGTCACATCAAGGACAGCTGTCTCCTTTTGCTTCCTGGTGCCCATGTATAGACTCTAGTTTCTGTGAATCCTGGAACTTGAGGGCAGAGTGTGACCGTATGTCACTTCTACACACCAGACCGGGCTTTGTCCTCACTAGGGTGCTTAGGAGGGTTTTAAAATTAAAAACATTCTGAGGAGGCCTTGCTCTGTGCTGGCTGTAAGCCTGGTGGCTGTAGGTGCCAGAATATTGGGGCGGGGGTGAGGGGTGAGAGTGGGGTAAGGGGTGGAGAGGCGGAGCCTCCAATCCAGTAGCTCCATGGAGGACCTCCAACTAGAGGGGCCGTCTCTCCTGGGACAGAGCTGGTCTTGACCTGGATGGGTGGCTAGACAGGTTGTGTTAGACCCCTTAGAGGCCAAGGCCAAACCTCAAATACGTGCTTTCTCTTTTTAAATAATAGTCATTCTTTATTTTCTCTATAGCAGTAGCCGATGTTTATCGGACCTTGACTTAGCACTGAGAACTGCGCTCAGCACTCACAGAGATGATTTGAGATGATTCTTATGACACTGTGACGTAGACACAAAACAGGTACAAAGGGAGCAAATTTGTCCTAAGTCACCTGGCTGGTAAGTTACGGACCCAGGACTGAAATCAAGGCCTGAGTACTTACCTGTGCTGCCTCCAAGTGGCAAAGAAAAACCATGCGCACGGTAGGAAATCTGCAAAACCTAACGGGAAAACAGATCATCCATAGACTCTGTGTCCACAGATGACGACTGTCCATATTTTTTCTATGCATATAAGTATATAGTTTATTAAATGGAATCATTGTAATGACTGACTTAGACTGCTCTTTTTTTATTTTGCATTATGATTTGAACATTTTCCAATGTTAAATATTTTTTCAACAGTTTGATTTTTCCTTGATTTTTATTGTTGACGTGATTACAGATGTCCCCATTCCCCCCGCCCGCCGCCCCCGCACTGTGCCCGCCTGTACCCAGCCCCCTTCTTCCCTCGGGCCGTCGCCACAGTCTTGTCTGTGTCTGCCCTCTCTGTGTGGTCTGTGAGTTACACGTATGTGTTCTTTGGCTGATCCCTTCAGCAGCTTGATTTTTAATGGCTGGAAAGTATTTTGTTATATAGAAGTCTATAATTTAAAGAATACCCCTAGTATTGGAACTTTAGGTTGTTGATGCAGTTTGTTGTTGTAAGTAATGCCATGACGAGCAACTGTGTTTGTGCATGTTTGCATACACCTCAGACCACCGCCCGCAGGTCAGTTCTCACAGGTGGCGTTTCTGCGTCAGAAAGCATGTGCATTTCAAAAGCTTCTGGTGTTATTGCAAAGAACAATAACTTCTTTTTGGAAGATTTGTACTAATTTCCTTTCCCACTAGCAGAGTTTGGAATGCCTTCTTCTTCGCAACTCTGCCAATGCTGGATATTTCGTTATTTTTAAACTTTGTATAATTTCTCGGGTGAAAATGTGAGTCTTTCTCTGATTACTAATGACATTGGGTATTATATATATGTTTTATCAGCCATTGGCAGGTCCATTGTGAATTACCTTTATTTTTATTAGAATATTTATCTTCTTATTGTTGATTTAGATGAGCTCTTTCTCATATCTTTCTCACTGAAGCTATGGCATGAACATTTTGTCATATATATCATAGCTGTTTTTTACTCTTGTCATGTACATTTATATTTTATTTATAGTAGTTTTGTGTAAAAAAGTATTGAATTTATAGATGGTCAACTCTACTAATCTTTACCTTTACTGTTTTTACTTTTGGTTCTGTGTAGGATGATGTAAGTATCTCCATTTTAAAAAAATTGATTCTTTTTACTAATTCTTAGTCATTCTTTGACCACTGTTCATTGAGTACCTATGCTGCACCTGGTCCTTTCTAGAGTTTGGGGATGCATGAGCAAGATGGACAGGTCCCCCATTTCTAGTGATCCTTTCCGTCCTGAAATTTATTTTTGAGTACGATGAGAGGAGAGGTTCTGAGAAGATGTTCTTTCTTGGCCAGGGACCTGAAGCTTGGTTGAACTCTGGTGGCTCTGCCTTTTAGAGGAGCAAAGTGTAAAGAGGAAAATTCTTTACCTAAGGCCAGAATCGGCTTGAATCAGAATGGCCTTTTGCCTTAATGGAAGCTACATTGCTGAGAAAACAGTGTCCCTCAACTCATAACATCACACTAAACAATCCCAGGCCCCTTGCACAGGCCAGTTCGTCCTGCACGGGCGCCTGAGACCCTCCTTCCTGCAGTCAGTCCTCTTGGGTGGTCTCAGGCCCTCATTTGGAGCAGACCCGAGGTTTTGCTGTAACCACTGGAGCTACTGGTTGGCTTCTTTGTGCAGTTGGTCCCGCTGAGGTGGCTGGGTGTGGACAAGAAAAATTGGCTTGACCCACTGCGGGTCATGCTGATTACGTAGTAGGCTCCTTTTCAGAGTCTCATAGCTCTTTCTTCACATGAATTTCATAGTAAATACAGGATGTGTTCTCTATAGAAAGGAGATAGGCCCAGGATCAAGAATGGCCATTCAATAGTTTTAGTTCTGTTTCCTTGATGGCGCCTTGGAGGCCTGGGCCCCTTGGTCCCTGGAATCCAGCTGTTGGCTTTTCCAGGTCAGGTTGGAAAAGGAGAAAAAGAGTTGGTTTCCTGGTTATTGTCCCAATCTGGTCCATCTGCGGAGGACTCAAAAGACACAGGGGTAGGTATCCAGGACTGAAAATAGGGGCTAGTGTGGGCAGCAAGGACAGGACACTGGGATTCTAGGCAGAAGACCTGGAGCCAAGTTCTGGTAGTACAGGGGCCAGGCTCCTGGGGCTTTCTGGCCTTGACACAGGGATCCAGGGAAGAGTTCTTGCATCCTTGGTGATTCTGTTTTATTTTTCTTTCTCTGAGTATGCTGGTCTGTGGGGAGGGGGCTTCTCAGTTTTATGAAAGGCCATCTATCCCTTTTGGAGGGACAAGATACTATGCTGTGTTGGTAAACTGGCTCTCAAGCGGCGCCCTTGATTTGTAGCACTTGCCAATTGTCGTGGTATAAATGCTCCCGTGATGGCTGATGTTGAGCTACCGATAGTTTAACAGCTGGCTCACAAAACTTAAGTATCAGCTCTCAGGCACTGGCACGAGCTGGCCCTGGCACAGCCCTACTGTTTTGGGGGCTTGGCGGAAGGAGGGCTGTGTCTGCTCGGGAGGACTGGGCTCAGCCAGCTGTCTGAGGTGCCAGGCGACTGGAAGCTTGTTGGCTCTTCAGGGAGGGTCTCTGTTTCCTCCCAACCGGAGTCACTTTCTCTTGTCATCCAGCCCCTTCCCAGCCTTGGAGCATGAGCCCTGGCACAGTGCATCTTCATGAACATTTGCCGAGTGACACATTTCCAGTGGCTTTTTCAGAGAGGTGAGCTTACCGCATGTTTCTAGCACAGTCCTGCTAACCTTACCCATGGTACTGATCGGTCTGCCACTAACTGCCTGCGTGGCCTCGTGAAGGTCACTTCCTCTCCTTGGGCCCCAATGTCCATACCTGCAACATGATGGTGTTGGAATGGATGATCTTTAAGGTCTCTTCCAACCTTAGCCTGCCATGATGATGAGAATCTTTGAACGACAGCAATATTTATAGTCAGTGATATTACTAAGGGAATGTTCAGACAGGCTTATAATCAGTGTGAAGCAGAGAAGACCGTGCACGGTCATTTGGGAAAAGAAAGGTTATTTTTGAGTACCATACACCCTAGCAATAAAATGCAAATTCAAAAATGGAGAAATTGGGCCACATTTTTTAGGTACAAAGGACTGACACCGTGGGAGGTGATGGGGTTCATAGATTCAGCTCTGATACTTCCCGTGGCTCCAGCTCAAGAAGGAAGGTCCTCCTGGGAAATCAACAGGAACCCTTTTAGGCAGATCAGCTCTGAATTATGGAGGGATTATCCAGGTTAAATCTTGCTCTCATGCTTTCCCACTGCATCTATTCTGCTTAACGACTTGGTTGGCATCTCAGGTTTTCTTTGTTTTCATGAAGCCTGCAGGGTGTCCCTGGGATGAGATAGGGTGGGAGAGTGGGAAAGCAGTGGATTAACAATCAGAAGACCCCATTTTTAACTGGTGGTAAGACTCCAACAAATCATTTCTCCAAATGCATTTATTGAACAGTGAGGGATTTGGGGTAGGTCAGCGATTCTCAACCAGGGAGCATTTCAGAATGTTGCTGATCTGGTCTGGCCTTGGTTCCCAGCTGCATTTGGGGTTCAGGCCAGCCCCGCCTGGCTCTCATTTTTCTGGGACTGGTGGACTTCCCCGAGCATGTTCTTCTGTTAGCAGTGGTGAGAGGAAACACACAGCGCTTCTGAAGGCCTAGGCTGAGTTGGGGTGAGCCCATATTCCACCAGCCAAGGCAAGTCACATGGTAAGCTGGACGTCCTCAGGGCAGGACAGACTGCAGAGTCACATGGTGACTTTGGGACTAGGAAGGGGTAGAGATTGGGAACAGTGGGCAGTCTACCAGAGCAACAATAACTGCAGCACAGAAAGAGGAAGTGTACGGGCGTTATAGTAAACACTGTTTACTTAACTCTCTGAGTGGCTGGAGGCTAGGTTCTACAGCGGGCAGTCCTATTTGAAAACGCTTTAGTTGTACTGAGCCTCAGTTCCACATCTGTGAAATGGGGGTGATGCCTTCAGTCTCACTCTTTCCAGGGTGCTTGTGAGGGTAGAGTTGGGGCAACAGCCATGAAGCTTCAAATATGAGGCTTGGCATATAATGGATATGAAGACTTTGGTTTCCCCTTCTTGTCCCTCTTTGAACTGTCATCTCCTCGTGGCTGGATTATTATATTAGCCTCCTGTATGCCCCTGCCTCCCATGTCCCTTCTGATGGCTCTGCTTTGTCCTGCTGCCATGCCTTTGATGGAGCACCGTGCCATGATCACCACATCCTCTCTTCTCTGTCTGCAAAAATAGTGTTTTTCCTTTAAGGCTAACACGAGTCTCCCCCCAACACCCTTTTTTTTTTCTAACAGATATCAGCTCACACCAGTCTCTCTCTCTCTTTGGTATTTCTATTTGATATTTAACCTTGTGTGGCCTCCTATTGCCAATTGAAGTCTGCTAAAAGTTCTTCAAGGGCAAAATCCATGTCTGATCCATCTCTGTATCCCTTATACCAGCAGATTGCAAAGAACATGGCCGGTGCTTAGTAAATAGTTGTCGAATGATTAAAAAAATAATCTCAGCCTCCCCAAAGCTGTCACCTTTATCTGTGGGATGTGACCGGGACAAGGAGACCAGCAGGGAGAACAGGAGTCATGGGGACTCTCTGAGATAAGAGGCCAGATCAGTGGAGAGGGTCATTCTCTGCCTGGAGCCTGGCTGTGGGTGACTCGGTCTCCGAAGATCCTGCTGAGTGCTGGGGCTCACTGATAAGCTGGGATGGCTGATTGGCATGCGGGCACTGCCAGCCTGCATGCCGGGGGTCCCCCGGTGTCTGGGTGTGGAGCTGGGGTCCCTGCTGGTGCCTTCTGAGGGTAACAGTTGCTCTCCTGCTGCACAGCATTGATCTGGGGGGTGACCTCTGCATTAGTCGTTTGCTGTTCTTCTTGAGCAGTTAGGCTGTGGATCCTGAGAGAATGAAGGTTAAATAGAGATTTGTGATTGTTAAAAAAAAAAAAAAAAGTGGGGGGAGGTGGAAAGGACAAGAGAAGGGAGAGAAACGTTCTGGCAGTGTTTTTGTACCTTTTGGGAACTATTTGAGATATTTATATCCTTTGTTCTTCTTTTCCTTGGGAGATGATGTCACCGTGCACCCAGGGGCTGAGGCCACAAACTCTCTGGCACCTCCTTCCACACCTATCCCACCTGTAGTCTCTGTCACCTTTCCTCCACTTTCTGTCCCTCCTCTGGCTATAGCTCACATGACCACTGCCTCCTCACTGCCTCTCTCTGGGGTCCCCATTATGACCTTCTCACTGCAGCCGTCTCTCTGCTCTGCTGCCATTCTTGCCCCCACAACCCATCTTCCACTGCAGCCCGAGGGCTGACTTAAAAATCTAAATAAAATCGTGTCACTCTCCTACTCAAAACCCTCATGGCTTCCAGTTCCATTTACAATAAAATCCAGACTCCTCACTATGGAAAACATTATGGCAATTCCTCAGAGAATGAAACATAGAATTATAATATGATCCGGAAATTCCACTTCTGGGTATATGCATGGTGAAAAGATAAACGGAGGCATATTAAAAATTGGAAGAGTTTATCTGAGCACAAATTGGATTGGGCCGCAGTGCCACACTGGAAACGGGTAGGAATGTTCCATTGACAGGAGCTACGGGAGAGACTTTTATAGAGAAAAGGTGGAAATAAAACAAGGAAATGATTTGATTGGCTATAGCTGAAGTGGTTGTATTGTTATTGGCTGTTAGTTATGGGCTGTTCTTAGGTTTTGATTTTTTTAACCCTGAGGCCTAATAGGCTTAGGTGTTGGGTTACTTCTGAAAGCTAATAAGGCATTAAAGCTACTCTAGTCTAATGGCCTTCTTATTTAATTAATTTAACAACCCACAAGAACTGAAAGCAAGGTCTTGGAGAGATCTGCGTACTTGTGTTCATAGTAGCACTATTCACGATAGCCAAAAGGTGGAAGCAGCCCACGTGGCCACAGGTGGACAAATGGATAAACAGATGTGTCTTATACATACAACGGAAATTTATTTAGCCCTAAAGAGGAAGGAAATCTTGTCACATGCTACAACAGGGGTGACTAGGAGAGAGATTTTATGAAGTAAGCCAGTCACAAGAGGATGAATACTATCTGATTCCACTTATGTGAGGTTTATAGAGTAGTCTTAGAGAACGAAAGTAGAACTGTGGTTGCCAGGGGAGGGAGGTTGGGGCATTGTTGGTTTAAAGGGTACAGAGTTTCAGATTTGCAAAAAGAAAGAAGTTGTGGGGGCGGTGGTGGTGATGGCCGCACAGCCTGGTGAGTGAGCTTCACACCGCTGAACTGTGCACTTGCAAATGGTGAAGATGGGAAATTTTATGGCATGTCCCACAGCCTGTGGGTCTCCACCCGAGTCTTCAGCCTCGCCATGCTGCCTGCTCAGATTCGCTGTCCTGGCACCTGCTTCCTGCTCTGTGTTGGCCTCCATTTCTCCTGGAAGGGAATTTACGTGGCTGGCACCTTCTTATGGGCTGGTCTCAGCTGCAACGCCACCTCCTCCTCCCTACCCTTCCCTTTCCCCCCAGTTACTCTTTGTAACCTTACTACCCCCTTCCCTGACCTATTTGGTCTTTGTATGGTACTTATCATTCTCTGAGATTGTTTTTTGTTTTTTTTTTTTCAGTCTGCCTCCCTAGCCTATTGTTTTGACTTGTCTATCCCAGTAGCTGGGAAACAGATGCATGGTACCTGCCCATTGCGGTGTATTTTCTGATGCATGTTCCTGGTTGACGACTCAGAGGGCATGTGCTCTATGCAGTTTTCCTCTTTGTGGGTCTGAACGACTCTGAACCAGCCGTGACCTGGACAGGCTGCTTGTGCTCAGTGGTGGGAATGGGCTAGGTGTGGGATGAACAAAAGTAATTGGCCCTCATAGGGATGGAATTATGGAGTTTGAACTCAGCACATTTTTAATTGGATTTCTTTTATGTTTAAGGCATTGGGGAAGGGGAGGAGAGTTACAAAGATGAATGAGACACAGGATGCGTCTCAAAGAGCTTCTAGTTTGACCAGACAGAGGTGTGAGTCGCCGAGGCCATGACAGATGGCCGGAGGTGGTGAGTGGTGTGGGAAGAGGGGGTGTAGAGAGGGTTCCAGAACAACTCCACACAGAGCTCACATCGGGGCAGGTCAGGAGAGGTGAAGGGATTCTCACAGGTGGGGCACAGGCCTGGACTGCGATGCAGGAGCTGAGCCGGAGGTGTGGATGGTGGTGCCGCGGTGACTTGGTGGGGCCAGTGGGTTGGGGCCCGAAAGCAACGGGCCTTGAGCGTGTGTTTGTGGTGTGGCCGTTGCTCTGAGGGAAACCATGGCTTCTTAGCAGAGAGTGAGGAGATCGGGCTGAGTTTATGAGGATTACGTGATGACCCAGGACAGGATGGCTGGGGTGGACCAAGAGGCGGCCAGCAGGAGCCCCGTTAGCCCTGGAGGATCTGCCAGTGGAGTAAGCGGGACACAGTGCGGGCTTTGGGATGAGGAGGGGGAGAAACACTTCTGAGGTGGGTCAGACAGGACTTATCCCAGTGTGTGTGTGTGTGTGTGTGTGTGTGTGTGTGTGTGTGCGCGCGCGCGCGCATGCGTGCAGTTGAGGCAGTTGTATGTGGATCAGAGTATGTGTTGTTAAGAGTGTGTGAGAATTTTTTTGAGTGTTGTGTGTGAGAGTATATGTTGTGTGAGAGTTTGTGCATGTGTGTATTTTTGTATGAGTATTGTATGAGTGCATGCTGTGTGATGGTATGTTGTGCGTGAGTATATGTTGTGAGAGTATATGTTGTGAGTGTGAAAGTGTATGTGGTGTGTGAGTGTATGGTGTGTGTGAGTGCATGTTGTGAGTATGAGTGTATGTTGTGTTTGAGAATATGTTGTGAGAGTGTGAATGTTGTGTGTGTGGGAGTGTATGGTGTAAGTGTGAGAGTACGTTGTGTTTGAGACTGTACGTTGTGAGTATGTTTTGTGTGAGAGAGATGGTGTTATGTGCGACACTATGAGTTTGAGAGACGGGCAGGGAGAGTGTGGTATGTGTCAGAGACAGTGAGTTTGTGTGTGGGGGAGAGTGTGTGCATGTGTGTGAGTGAGTGTGTATATACATTTGTAGGCAGAAGAGGAGGAATCCCTCCCAGCGCTCAGCAGCCAGAACTCCCTTGCCAGGAGCTAATTTTCCAGATGCCCCACAGTCTGGTGCCAGAAACCGCCTCTCCCCACCTGCCGGGCTTGGCCACCTCCCTGGGATCCCCTTTCCCCAGGAACCGCAGAGCCGCCCGGAACGGGAGCAGGAGCTGTCTGAGATTTGGAGTCTGACGCGGGAGGCCGGGTGCCCCGCGGTTCTGCTAGCTGCTGGCCTGCTTCCCTCTCCCTAGACACTTGCCTCTCACCTTGTTCCGCTCATGTTTAACATCCCTCTGCTGTCCCCAGGCCGTGTGCCGACTGTCCTCCTCCGACCCCTGCCAGGCCTCCTGGCATTCGTCTGCTCTGTTGCTGGCGTGTGATCCAATCTGGGCTCTTCTGGTTCTGGTCACTGCCCACACCCCTGGGCTGACGCCTGAACAGTGTTTGCACAGAGTGAGTTGCTGCTTAATGAGTATTTGCCGAATGATTAAAAAAACAAGCAAAATGGGCTCAACTAAATACATTTGCCTTTTAGCTCCTGCCTAAGGGGATAAAAAAAATTCAACCCATTATAGGATGTTGACATCTAATTTCATTTCTTACCAATGCACAGTTAAAAAAGAATTATATCATTCCCATGGTACCAATACTAGCATTTCACTTCATTAATCAAAATAGGCAACGTTTGGTTGAATTCAGGCACTGAAAAAGATCAGGGCTGGCGTAAATGGTTTTTAAATCGTGGTTTTAAAAGGTGGTATTGTGTAGAGAGCTCAGCATTCGCATGTTCTTCTATGGAGCCGGGAGGAAATGTCAGGGGAGTGTGCATGCAGGAGAGACAGACTTCCTCATCCACCTGTGGGCCAAGGGTCGATTGTGAGCGTGGTGCCAAGCGGGCGTGCGAATCCATGGCTGCACAGGAAGACCAAGTCCATTTCCTGCAGAGAATTTTATGGCAAATGTACACAGCCAGTTCTTGCCAAAAATAGGTTCCCTCCAAAGCTGAGGTTTATAAAGCAAAGTGGAAGCTAGCTTTTGCTGTGTAACAAACAACCACAAAACCTCAGTGGCTATGGCACTTCAGGGGAGAATTGATCTACTCTGGTCTCTGCTTTGTGGTTCTGCAGGCTGGCTGGGCTCACTCACGCACCTGTAGGCTGAGGGGGTTTGTCCAGGGCACCTTACCTGGGGCTGTTGGTTCTGTGCTCCTCATCCTCCTCCCAGCACCGGGGATCTAGCCTCTGCAGGTTGTTCTCCCAGCACTGGTGGGCGTGCCGGGAGGGCAAGCGGAAAGATGTACACCCCCTCCAGGCCTAGGCTTGGGGCTGGCAGACCGCCACTCCCTCCATCTAACCCTGGCCAAAAAGAGCAGGTGGCTAAGCCCAAATTCAAGAGGTGGAGAAATTCAGTGGTGCGTGGTTAGTTACATGGCAGAAGGTGAGGGGGTGGGACGGGGTAAAGAATAGAGACACTTAACGCCATCTACCACAGGTTAATATGCTCTGTTTAGTAAACAGCATGGATTAAGCAGATTTGATGAAGAAGACAAAGGCATATATATTTGAAATGGTCATTTATACACAGGCAGAGGAAACTAAACGATTGCTTAGTGTTTGGGAATCATGGGTTATTAGAATTAGCAGGAAACTCAAAGTAAACCAAATCGCAGCTAAACCTCCGAAGTTACAGATTAGCAAATTGGTAACCCCGGTTGGGGGAGTGGTTCCCTCAGGCTGTTTAGTCATCAGTGACTGTGTCTGTTGAGACCTGGTTCCTTTCTCAGCATAATGCAGTTCGCTGTTCGATAGGGATCCTAGGACGTGCCTTCCTTCCAACATCCTCCCCTGGATGAAAACCAAGTGAAGATAACACAGCAAGTTTAATATTAGAGCTTCCTGTTCACAGAACTCAGTGTGACATTCACATCATTGTAGTATAATTTGCAGACATGTTTCTGTGTTCAGTAATTGATTCAGAAATGAAAACTATATGGACGTTATCAGTAGACTGGGATAGGCAAGTCCATGTGACAATCTAAGACTGCGTGGTAGCATTTCACCTTGGCTTTTGTGTGTATGATTATATAAATACTAATGGTGCAGCGCTGGTGCTTGGAATTCTCACCAAGTGGTGACACTCAGTGGAGGAAGTTGGGCCGGGCCAGGACTTGGGGTCCCATGTTTATTTCGCTGCTGGCAGTGGGGACCTGGGCATGTGTTTTACTTCTTAGGTTCTTCTTTGACTCATGTGAAAAATGACATGTTGGACTAGACGGACTCTAAGGCCAATTCCAAGGCTAAGATTCTAACTTTTATATCAGTGATGGAAATTACACAGATGTTCACCACATTGCTGTTATTAATAGGGATTAAGTTCAGCTGCACTTCACAGAATATCCCCCCAGTAAGTGGTTTATATAAAATAGAGGTTTTCTGATTAAAAAAAAAAAAAGAAAAGAGGTTTGGAGTTTGGAGTTCAGGGTTGATAAGACAGCACTGAGTTTCATCAGGAGTCCAGGCTTCTACCTTTCTGCCCTGCCACCCTCAGGACATGACTTTCATCTTCAAGGTGATCTCAAGGTTGCCTCATGGATCAGAATGGCTGCTGGAACTCCAGCAATCATCATGAATTAACAAGCCAGCAATAGGTAGAGATGGAGGAGGGGACAAAGCACTTGCCTCTCCTTTTTTGAAAAAGAAATTTTATTTTGAAATAATTTTAGATTTACAGAAGAGTTGAAAAGATAGTACATGGAGTTTCTTTGTGTCCTTTGTTCAAGTTTTCTCAACGTTGACATTATACATAACCATGGTACATTTATCAGAACCAGGAGATTAACATTGGTACAGTACTGTTAACTTGCCCAGTCTTTATTTGGATTTTGCCATTTTTCATACTAACATCCCCTTTTGGTTTCGGGGTCCCATCCTGTACACTGCATTGTATGTAGTCATCATGTCTCCTTAGTCTCCTCCAGTCTATGACATTTTTTTCTGTCTTGTCTTGTTTCTCACAATCTTGACAGTTTTTAAGAACACTGGTCAGATATTTTGTAGGAAGTTCCTTAATTTGGGTTTGTTTGAGGTCTTTCATGCTTAGAGTGCAGATATGGGATTTGGGGAAGAATTCTGCAGAGGTGACCCTTCTCATTGCATTCTGTTGGGGTATTGGGAACATGACTTCACATGACTTAACAAGATCACTTCCCATGACTTTAAAAAGTCACGTTAAACTTGATCACTTGCTTAGGATGGTGTCTGAGTGGCTTTTCCGCCCTCAAGTCAAAGTTACTGTTTCCATTTCTAGACTCTGGCTAGAAGTCAGTTTCTAAGATCAACTTCTACCAAGGGAATGGAAGTGAAGTGCCTCCTCCGTTTCAGGCGCACTTCTGCTTCTGTTGGCTGGAACTTAGTGCAGGATAATTAGTGAAGAGCTCTGGAGGGCATCAGGCTGCCTGAATTCAAATCCTAGCTTTGGCACCCATTAACAATATGACTTGGGCAAATTACTTAACTTCTATTTTAATTTCCTCGGTAAGAAGGGGTTAATACCTGTCTGCTCATAGGGTCATTGCGAGGATTAAGTGAGTTTCTACACATACAGCTGTTCAGAATTGGGCTTGGCTCCTAGTGAGGTGCCTTCATTGTTAGCTGTGGGCATTGTTATGTGGCCACTCCTCGCTATGATGGAGGCTGGGAAATGTAGTCTTTTTCCTAGGAAGCAGCATGCCTAGCTAAATTTGGGATGCTTTTACCAGGGAAGAACAGGGAGGCTGGGTATCCAGAAACAGCCTGCAGCATCTGCCAGAATTGCTGTACCCAAGATCTGACCACTAGATGTTTAGTTAGTGGGATGGTGATGAGAGCATCCTTCTCATTACAAAGTCTCTCTCAGACAGGGCCCACTGTGCTTTCAAAGTGTCATTTGGGGCCCTAGGAGGATGAGAAACACAGCCTGCAACCAGAAAGGGAGCCAAGAGGTCATCAGGAATTAAGAGTCCTGCTGGGTTTGCTTTCTCGTTGGGGAAGAATCAGTTTGCCCTTTGCATCGGATTCCCAGCCAAGGACGCCTTGTGAATGGTTCATTCCCAGCATGAGCTGGTGGAAGCGACGGTGTGTTCATTTTACAGCGTTTGATATATTTGCTTTCTTAAAAATACATTTCATCTTCAGAAAGGCAGAGATGGGGTGGGCTCTGCGGCTCCACAGAGATCAGAGCCACTGTGTCTCATGTGTGGACGGAGGGGTAAGGGACGTCCCTGGGGATGTGGGGGACTGACTCCCGCAGAGCCGTGGGCATGACCCGGACCCACCTGCCCTGCCCCATCCTTCAGGGAGCAGGTGTTTTCAGGGTACCGGGAACCAAGGTCTGGGTCACTGCCAAGTCTTGTTGAGTTTTCAGATTTGAAAGGAGAACGCGGAGAAGGACCTATAGCAGCTCTGCTCCTGCTAGTGGGATCTAAACATGTAATTATAGCTGGGGTCCAGTGTCCTCATGTGAGACCACTGCGTCAGTCCCTGAAGTTCGGGGACCCTGACAGGTGGCTCCAAAGAAGCATTTGTTCCCCTTTCTTGTCATTGTGTTAGGGGCTGTGGAACAGTTTCCTCCCAGTCAGACCTTAGCTCTGCCAGATTTGTGCTTTTTATATATAGTATGTTTAGAAGATGATAATAATGTTAAAGGTCGTACCCGGAGCTTGCTGAGGCCTAGAGCTAGTCGTTTTGCCTCTCTGGGCTCCAGACTTTTTATCTGTAAAATGAGGGTGCTGACCTCTGTGATCTAAGGTCTTTTCCAGCAAAAATTGCTCTGGGCTCCTTGCCCTGATCTGTGGGCACGTGGAACTAAACTAGCAGCTGGATGCATTGTCTGGCGCTGCCCACAGTACTGCATCTTGTCCTTCGAAGCAGGGTTCAAGAAATCACTTCTTTGCCCATACGTGTGCTACCCAAAGTGTCCTTAGTACCATTTGTTTCTCTGTCTCACGCCATGCTGCTCCAGCACAGGGCGCCCCAGCTTCCCCATCGCCACACGCTGTCCCAGGTCTGCACCCACCAGGAGTGTGTGAGTGAACCGCCCTTTTTCTTCTGCCCGCTCCTCACGTGGGTCGGGTCCCATTAGGAATGACAACACTGGAGCAGACTTGTGCCTCTGATCGCTGCACCATGCCTGGATCTGCGTCAGTGACATCCGCGCTCTTTTTCATCTCTTTGATCAGAGAAGGTGCCTGACATGCTCTCTCACGATGGGCTGCCTTCCAATCCCTTAAACTGAAAAATTTTTTTTTTCTTCACGCCTGTGCTGCTGTGAGTGCATAGCGAGCAAATGTAGTGTAGCTGTCCTCTGGATTCTGAGACTGCTGTCTCTTTAAGGCCCTGTGAGAGACCTCCGCCCTGGCAGGGCCATGTGCAGGGCCCCTCCACTGTGGGTGGCACCCTGGAGGCCCATTTGCTTGCAGTCTTTGAGCTCCTTCCCATCATGCCCCTGGGGAAATGGTGAAATCCTGCTGCTCTGAACATAGGCCAGCATCCCACCTCACACCTGCCTCTCCATTTCTGTGAAAATCACAGTCATTTAGTTTCTTTCCACCTCTTTGTGCACTCAAATGCTCCAGCATTCACTGAGAATTCCTGTGGTCTGGCTTTTATATAGCATTTTTAGTTCATGTATGTATTTCATGTACATTTCATAACATGTGTGATTTTCATGCCGTTCCGTGAGATGGCCAGGACAGCGACCAGGGATCTGGGTCCCAGAAGGGTTCGGTGGTTGGCTCAAGCTGGTCTTCTCTCTCCTGTAATCCAGGATCTCTGCTAGTTCCTGCTTTTGATTTGGTATAATTTGGTTCACTTCCAGCTGTAAGTCATTGTCCCGGTGACTTTGAATTTAATGCAAACTTCATATCTTCTCCTTCCAGAGATAAACTTTGTCTTGGAGAAGGTCTTCAGACCTTGGAGAATGGGAACCAAAGCCACCTCTTCCCCCTCCTTGTGCCTATGCATCTGGGGAATGAAATTTGTGGAACTGGTATCAAAAAGGCAAAATTTAGAAATTTTCAGTTAAGCATCATTCTTTTCCCCAGATCTCTCTCTCTTCCTCCTCCCTCTCTCCCTCCCTCCTCTCTCTTTCTCTCTCTTAAGTGGTTCTTCCTGAGTATTTTCTTGAAGCTCTAATTCATTTAAATATCTAGACACATGGCCCTTTGGTGATTAAGTCTCTGACTGATCACATGGTTCCAGGCTCAGCAGAGAATCACTCACATGGTTGCTTGTAACCTTCCCTCAATATATATTGAGGTCCAGTCATCTGCAGATAACTCTGGGCATACAAAGATGAAAAAGGTACTAATCCTGGTCTCCAAAAGCTCACAGAGTTTATTGGAGCTATTAGAGACCTGAGAGATTTAAGCATAAGTCTCCCATATTTCATTTTTTAAACTTTTACATGGAATGCCAGTGATTTAGTTTAGCAATGTTTATGCAACTCTGAATTAAAGAAAGAAAAAAATTGCATTCCTGATTCCACCCCCCCCAAATCAAGCTGTTTTTAATGATTTGTGTTTCCTTTTACTTTTTGTCCCCATGAATACAAATGATTCTTTAATATTATGCAAATGTTCTTCCATTTTGCTACATCGGCTTTTTATTTACTACTCAAGTGCAACCAAGACTTTCTTTTATCATTGGAATATTTAGGTTTCCACATTTTTGCCATTATGTAGCTGCAATACACATTTTTGCCTTTTGCAAATAACTTTACAATTCTTTTGGCTTATTTCCTTAGTCTAGGTTTCCTGAAGTGTGATTACTAGGTCAAAACTGAACATTTTCGTGGTTCTTGATAGGCACTGTCATATTGCTATTCACATGGTTATACTAATTGACCCTTTCATCGACAAAGTGCGAGTTAATTTTTTTGCCCAGAACTTTCACTGGGTGGAGTCCTTTCCATGGTCGTAACAAATAATTCTTGGAGTCCCTTGCAGTGAGGGTCCTATGGCTGATTGAACCTTGTTCCTTTCATTGCAGTTCTCGATTCTTTCTCAATTGTGATGTGGTAAGTGGCTGAACCCGAGTAAGCCCCTGATTGTCTATCCGTAGAGTGGAGATCATTGATTGTTTTGGGGTTGTTCGAGGGTCAAACAATATAACTTAGGGAGTTGCTCTGTAAACGGTACGGATGTAAGCTGTTACTGATGATGCAGTCCCCCTTTATCTGCTCTAAATGGGGGGGACACTTGGTGCCCACTATCTGGCAGGCACTCTGTGCACTGCTTCTCTGTACCAGGGAGGAGATTGTGGGGGTGGGCAGGCATATATGCTAATGGAGAAAGATCTGGAAGTGCCTGAGGTAGAGCTACTCCCAGGCGAGGCTCTGTTGGTGAGCCTTTGCTTTGACATCTGTCCCCGCCTTACTAGCTGCTCTCTCACAGGTGCTGTGCTGGGCCGCAGCCTCCTGGGCGTGGCTCCTTTCCTGGCCCAGCACACCGCTTGGACATTGAAGGAGATGCTGCAGCAGCCTAGGAACGGCTCCTGCTAGGGCTGGTGATGCCGGTGGTGTACACGTGCCCAAACCACGTAGGAAAGTCAGCGCTCCTCTGTCAGTCAAAGTCATGCGCCCTGTTGTTCTTTAGTTCACTCTGACTGGTGAGTCTACACCGTAGCAAAAGTCAGTGGTTATTGCAGGTGCAGACTTCACCCCCCCCCCAATATAAAATACACGCTTGAAGTTTAACTCCTCACTTTTTAGTCTTCTAGACTACCCTTAGCTCCTTAACGTAAATCTATTGTCTATTTAAAAATAACAAATATTTTAGAGTTTTCATTACATGAGTGTTCTAAGTACTTTACAGGCCTTATTTTTATCCCTATGTAGGTACTAATGTTAAATCCATTTTGCTGATTGGGAACCAGTCTGGGAGCTTAAATAACTTGCCTGTGTCATTTAGCTGGTGATAGAGCCAGGACTAGCACTCAGGTCTTTAAATTATTCTGCTCGTCAGTGCTTCAGGGCTGTAGCTTGGCCAGACCCCCACCCACACTCCCCTGGGGCCAGGGTGGGTGCGTTACTGCACTTGCAGGCCTTGGTCTCCTTCGCAATACTGTCTTCTGAGTGTTCTTTGCAAAGCCCATACAGAAGGGTTGGCAGGGAGGGGGTAGGGCGGTGATGGGGACAGTGCCTCAGAAGGGGGTGTGGGTGGAGCATTCACAGTAAAACCAGGCTCCTTGAACATGTGGAAATGTGGGTTGGGGGCAGGGGTGAGGGGGGGCGTGCCTGCAATTCTTGTTGGATCTCTGTGCCTTCATTTTCCTCAAGTATTTGCTGGGTACCTCCTAGGGGCTAGTGCCATCGTGATTGCGACTCTGTTGATGTGTCACCTCCCAGGGATGCGGGTATGTCCCATAGTCTTTTACAGAGGAGGAACCTGAAGCACAGAGATGAAATACTTCTGTCCAGGTTACAGAGTCAGAACCAGAATTCCAACTCACAGGACAGTGAACATGAAGTTGTTTATTTCATAATTTCATTTCAACAGTCCATCCCATCTATTCGCAAATGTTTACTGAGAGCCAGCCGCAGTGATAGGCACTGGGGTAAAGGGAGGGCCCCCTCCTGAATTGCTGCTACCAGGAAGGCTGTTAATAGCATTACACAGAAAGTTCCAGACTCCGTGTCTCTGCCCACAATGAGGGGCTCCAGGGGATATTTTTCAGCTTGAACTGAAGCTAACAAGATTCTTTCAGTGCTGCAGTGCAGCCGAGAACCTGGGCCAAGCAGGCCTGGCCGGAGGGTTTTGAGGCCTGGGACAGGGAGCAGTGAAGTGGCGCCAGCCCAGCGCTCAGAAGAGGAGCATGCTCAGTGCCACAGCCTCACTGGGAGCGATCAGGGAGGACCCCGCTACGTCCCTGTAGTGCAGGATTCCAGAGAGGAGGACCTGCGAAGATTTATTAGGAATGGATGAGAACAAACAGTTACAGCCACATCAGCGGAGGGAGGAGGAGTTCGTGATTAGTAGACATTGAAGGTGTAGTACTTCTAGTTTGCTGTACATAATTATGTGTTAAGCTCGATCCCAAAGCAAAAATAGTCATTCTCAATTAATTCTTTTGTTCTCCTTATTAAATTCTAGTTAAAATATTCCTGGAGGTACTGGTATAGCTGAGATCTGCATGGATGTGTTAAGGTGTGAGCGCACGTGGAAACAGCTCTTCAAGTCTAGACCGGAAGGCCTGGAGTGGGTGGCCAGCTAAGTGTCACAAGGACAGGTGGGGCCTGGGATCCAGAGATGACTGTGACACAGCCCTTCCCCTTAAGGAACTCAAAACAGGGGCAAAGGCTACAAGGTAGACTGTAAGCTCCTTGCGGGCAAGAACCGTGTCAGATACGCATTTGTACCCGCAGCGCCTAGCACCATGCCTGACGTGGAGTAGATTCGCAGTACATATTTCCTGATTGGGTTGACTGTATAATATACAACGTATTATGAAAACAGAATGGAACCAATCACTGACTGCCCTTCCCCACCCTTTCCCTTGAGTGTTTGGGGAGGCTTTGTCATCTTCAAGTAGAACTGTGGTCACGGTTGAGCATGTGGAGTATATCACATTTATACGTGACAACACGTAAACCTAATTTGAGGCCATATAACAATGACCTAGGCCTGGAATAATTTCCTTCTGCAGATCAACCCCAATCACTCCCTTGTGGTTGCCTGGATTTGTATTGGGGGCAGGATTTGGAAGGCTCATACAAATGCTGGGTTGATTGGCCATCCCTTCCCTGGCATGGGAGGGGCACCGGAGGTATCCGTCTCATACATCGGCTCTTCCTGTACAATGTCTCTGGATTTTTAAAAACAACTCCCACTCCTTCCTTTTGCCTCAACTCCATCTATAGGAGGAAAGCAGGTTCATGGTTAGGGGCCTGGCAATGTGCTTGGTGCCAACTCACACAAGGGGAAGAGACCCTATAGGTGCGAGAAGAGGTGTTCTGCCTTTTCATCAGTCAAGTTCACCATCACATTTCCTATGAAACTGAATGGGTAGATTAGGCTTTGAAGAAATTCTAGTGGAGACGTTCTCTTTAAACGCATGAATTATCAGGAAGAAATTAGGTATCTGGGCAGACATAGAAGCATAGACATTTTAGCCCCGTTCACTTTAATAATTCCTAATCATTTCTTCTGCAGTTGTTGACATAAACTGAACTAGAGGTTTGATTTCCAGAGTACTTAGGCTTTGTGTTAAAACTTAAAGCTTAAAACAATTTTAATGAAAAGAACTATAGACTCAATTGTAGAATTTTCTTCCTTTGTAAGTGGCTCACTTGTCACAATCATTCTCTAAGATACTGTTGGTGATACACCATCATCATCACAAGGTCAAGTAGAGTGTATTTTGCTACAATACGGTTATGTCCCCATGGGTTATTGGGCAGCTTGCCCCAGTACTAAAGGGTCTCAGGTTATTCTGAGTTTTGAGACCTTATGTCTTCCTTTTGTGTCCCTATGTCCTACTTTGATGTCAGCAGACAACCTCTTGGCTACTGTCAGTTTGCCTGGCTTTTAGCAGTACTTCTTTTTGTGTTAGAATTTTCTGAATTTCTCCAGCAATCACACAATTTTGTCTCAAGGAAGCTGCAGCAGGCTCTGAGTGAAGGTCGGAGGGATGTCCCTAAACATAAGGAGCGTGCACTTCCTGTGTGTGGGTGTCTGAGCTTGCCCCAAACCTCTTTCCCTGACTTTTGAGTTCTTGGCTGACTTTGGCTTAGTTGAGGTGCGGTGGTGCAGCAGACCCGCCGGCTTCATGGGCCAGTCTTTGAGGTCAGACTTAAAACTCTGCTCAAGAAACTAAGACCGCAGACTGCAAAGTTGAGGGTCTAGATGCACTTGCTCGAATTTGCTTAGCTTCTCTGTAATTTGGAGGAAAGTGCCCTCTTTCAGCTCAGTGCCCTCAAATTTAAAGAATTTCGCTTCTGGGATAAAGGGCTCTGTCAAGATCAGCTATTATAAAAGTTAATAGCTGCTCTAAGGGTTAAGATTAGCTTAGGCAAAGTCGTGGCAGATTCTGCCATGTGGAAAAATTTTTGACGAAAAGGCATTTTGATTAATTAATTTTTTCTTTGGAGAGACAGAGGGTGATAGAAAGTCGTCATTTGAAAGGGCTGCATGATATTAGGCAGCGGCAGGTCCTTCATCCTGGACACAGTGCTCCACCGCTGTGAGATGCAATGTCACTCGCCGCTAATCCCTTTATTGATTTTTTTTTTTCACTCTGAACTTGCTGACAGTAAAAAATTAGGTGTAGAGGAATAGTTGCAGTTCAGGCCTATCTGACGATATTTAGAATTCACAGTGACCTTTGAAAGAGAAAGGGCTGTACGGAGTGGCATCTAAGGGGTCAGGACAGGGTGGTATTGGCGCAGCAGAGGGAGTGCCTTTTCAGTGCCAGTGTCATGGCAGGCCAGCGTGCACACGTGTCCTCTGCCCCCAGGGCCCCACAAGAGCCCCGGGCCACACTGACCCTTGGCTTGGTTGCAAAGGAGATGAAGTTTGATGTTGTCTCATTTAGTCTTTAATACACTTTCCTCTCTCTTCTGCAACCTTCTCCCACCAGCCCCCTCTGTCTCTCTTGGCATCTCTTGCGTTGGCCGACACTCCCACTGAACGTTCCAGCAAGGCCTGCGCACCGCAGGTGCCCCGTGTGCCCATGCCACCTCTAGCAGTCCTGTCTCTCAGCCCATGTGCATGAAGAAAGCAAGCTGAATAAACTAACTTCAGATGTATATGGTGGGTGGTCCTTAACTCTCCATGAAGTAAAGCCTTTGCAGTAGGATAGAGGAGTTTTTATTATCCTCTGTGCTTATCAGTATATCACAGTGCTAGAGGGAGAGGACTGGTGGGTGTGGTTTAAGAAATTAAGAATTTAAATAGAACAGCCCTGGCTGGTGTGGCTCAGTGGATTGATTGCCAGCCTGTGAATGGAAAATTAACTGGTTTGATTTCCAGTCAGGGCATGTGCCTGGGTTATAGGCCAGGTCCCCAGTTGTGGGTATGTGAGAGGCAACCACACATTGATGTTTCTCTCCTTCTCTTTCTCCCTGCCTTCTCCTCTCTCTGAAAATAAATAAAAATCTTAAAAGAGAATTTAAATAAAATACAAATATATGCAAAAGCATGACATCTATTCCAGTCCTGTCCTCCACTCTCCACCCTGCATCTGGCGGCCACCCTCTCCTGCTCTCCTCTGTCACTGTCATGGGAACAAAATCAATGCTTTTCATTAGGTTTACTGTCAGATTGACCTTGTCTCGGATTGGGTCATACTTTAGGAGTTAATGCACCATGATGTATGCAAATTCATGTGATTAAAGTATTATCTCTTATTATCTTTGAAATATTACTAATTGACATTTTTCAGTATCACCTGGAAGAGAACAATGGTGTCTCCACTGGTTCCCAAACTGCATAATTACTAGTTGCTAGTTGTTTGACTTGTCACCTTGATTCCTCTGGTTCTTAATTTCCTTATCTGTGAAATGAGAAATATGATGAAGATATCTCTAAGGTCAGTTCCAGTTGTAAAATTCTAGGTTTCATTGTGCTCTGCACTCTGTTGCTTCTAAATTGCATTTCTAAAGGCTCCACAGGAAGAAAATTCCACCAAAATCCTTCCCCTCCACCATTGTCCCCTTCCCCCTGCCATGTGCCAAATATAATTGTGACGTGCAGGGGTGAGATAGAGTCAAAAGCCACAGAAAGTATGATCCTTTCCCTGGGGAATTTGCGTTTTCATTTTAGAGACAAAATTAGGTACATAAACTAGCCAGGAACCAGAAACAAACGCAGGTTTGTGTCATTACCGTGATGTGCTTGGAAATACATCTTCATGTGTATGGTTAGATTGTAAGCCCTTTGAGGCCTTAACATGTAGTGAGTACTTTAAACAATTTTCTTTTTAATCCTCACCTGAGGATATGTTTATTGATTTTGGAGAGAGAGGAAGTTCGGGGGAGGCAGAGAAAGAGAGAGAGAGAGAGAGAAACACTCATGTGAGAGAGAAATATCGATCGGTTGCCTCCCGTATGCGCCCGACTGGGGTTCAAACCTGCAACCTAGGTATGTGTCCTGACTGCGGATCTAGCCTGCAGTCTTTTGGTGTATGGGACGATGCTCCAACCAACTGAGCCACTCGGCCAGGGCCACAGCAAATACTTGATACATGTTTGCTGAAGCTCATGATAAGGTACATGCAATGGGAATATATAGTACAGGGGTGACCATGGTAGAGAGCTTGACTAGTTAAGGGTTGGTGTGGGCTGGTTGACGCAGGAATGGCCCAGTGTTGACTGGTTTCCTGCAGGAGGAGGACATTTTTGAGGGCAATGGGTTGGGTGATTGTATCCTGTGTTCCAGCTCTGGAAAGGTGCTCCCCATTAACGTTGCTTTTCTGTGCACGTGAATGTGGCTATGCCACATCAGATCTGCAGTGACAGTTCAGACTTGCAGCCAGGAGCTAGAACCAGTAGCCACAGGCACGTGTGCCCCTGTTTCTTCACTGGTCTGGAGTCTGGTCCTTGAATTTCATCATGCTTAACTGCACCCCTCATTTCTTAAAACTCTTGCCAAGTGTTTCTGGTGCTGAGCCTTTCCATGATCTGCCATCGTCTTCCTAAAATCATGGTGCTACCAGCTGTCTAACTGGGAGGCTCATCTCCACTCAAAGTGTCCTGCTTCTAGGATTCACCTGCCAGCCCTGCCCCTTGCCTGTTCACGGTGGACATTGCTCTTTGGGCTGTTGGCCATTCTCCTTCAGGGCTAGACCGTGAGCTGGGTAGTTCTTCTCACCCAGGCCCACTTAGTCCTAGTTGCACACTCCTCCTATTAGCTTACGTTCCAAGTCCTCATGCCTTGAAGAATTAGGTAGGACACAAGAGAAAGTTAAGTAGTAGGAGTCTGGGGGGCCTGGGAAGTCAGGAATCTGGAACACCTGGTAAGTGTCCTAGGAACCTGGGGGAGACACTTGCATGCCTGTGGGCAACAGCCTGAGGACCTCATGACTGAGAAGACCTTCATGACTAAGGAGATAGTATTTGCATCTAGGGAGCTTTTTATTTTTTTTTTTTAAATTTTTTATTTTTATTTATTTTTAGAGAGAGGGGAAGGGAGGGAGACAGAGAGGAAGAGAAACAGCAATGTATGGTTGCCTCTCACATGGCCCTCATGGGGACCCGGCCCGCAACCCAGGCATGTGCCCTGACGGGGAATCGAACCGGGACCCTCTGGTTCCCAGCCCATGCTCAATCCATTGAGCTACACTAGCCAGGGCAACATCTACGGAGCTTTTTAGACTCTTAAAAAAATTATTATCTTATTTCTTACCTAAGGATCTGTTTTTATTGACCCTGGGGTGGGAAACATTGATGCAAGAGAGAAACATTCATTGGTTGCCTCCTGTACGCACCCTGACCAGGTCCAGTTCTAGGGTCGGTCCATCTGGAATCACATAGGTAAGCGAAGTGGGTCACCTGGCTGGAAAGAGTTAGTGGGGATGCCCATAGAAGGGATGATGTGGACATTGGCGGTCAGTGGTCAGCAGGTTGAAGTGGTGTTCTTCAAGACATGGGCGTAACTCAGGGCAACCATAGGCCTGAATGATGTCTAAGGCCTGAATTCTGTCATCTGTCAGAGGTTTTTTTTTTTTTTTTTTTTTTTTTTTAAACTGTAGAATCACATGGGTTTGAAGGAGTGAGTTGCAGTGTACCTTAACTGGCTAAAATTCCTCTTTATAAAAACACCGTTGACTCTAAGACATGACAAATTGTAGGTCAGAGGGCCTCGGTGTACAAACTGTGTCCTTGCTGCTCTCTTCTCTGACCTGCCATCTTTCAACACCGTGGGGTTAAAGGAAGCTGTGGGGGAGAGAAAGCAGCTCCTGACCTTTGTCAGCCTTCACACCTCACCTTGTCATCCTTGTGCTTGCTCTCAAGTTCCAGGTCCTTGATTTTGCCCTTGATTGTTGAAGACGCACATGGAATTAGCTTGATAAATGGTGAAAATCTGTGCTCTCTGAGGTCAGAATTTTTCATTCTCCAAACAGGTCTGGGATAGGAATTTTTCTTTGTTTTACCTAGGAAAAAAAAATAGGTGGTCGAGATATTAGAAATGTAAATAAGTATCATTTTCTGATTTCAAACAATTTAGAAGCACCTATGTACATCCTAACCAGTGATGCGTTAGTCACCAAATAGTTCTTCGTTTCTTAATGCAGTATTTTTATTTATTTTTTTAAAAGACTTTTTTATTTTTTAATTTTAGAGGGGAAGGGAGGGAGAAAGAGAGGGAATGAAACATCAGTGTGTGGTTGCCTCTCTCATGCCCCCAACTGGGGACCTGGCCCACAACCCAGGCATATGCCCTGACTGGGAATCGAACCAGCGACCCTTTGGTTCTCAGGCCTGCACTCAGTCCACTGAGCCACACCAGCCAGGGCTTAATGCAATATTTTTAGACTTGATTTCCAGCTTCCATCTCCCTCTTCTTCCTCCTCCTTCCTGTCCCTCCCCAATTACGCGATCAACTAAGACTGTATTTTATTTTCTCACCCCTTGCCTAGTACAGTGCCTGACACCCAGTGTCACAGATGGTGGATGATTGTGAGCATATAGAAGATTAGGTATGTTGTTTGTTGTACAAGAGCATTTTCTGGAAGTGGCGGGTTCTGTGCAGAGGGCTGTGGGTTCGTCCTGGTGCTGGCCTGTGGCTGTTGGCCCCGGCATGCTGGCCTTCTCGGTGTGCAGAGCAGCCAAGTTTGTTTCTGCAATGGCATGTCACTTGCAAACGTGATAGAACCAGCCCCCGCTGGTGCCAGCCTCCAGCTGGTGGCTCTTTCAGCTTCTCAGAAATTTCTTTGTTCACTTGGAGGGTTTTTACCAAAGGAGAGAGACATTCTTTGTGGGTTTCTTGGGGACTCTCCCTCACAGTGTCTACTGCACAACAGCACAGAGTGTTAACCATGCCTAGTGACAATGGCCATTTGTTGGGACCCAGATGGCATAGTGAGGTTCCGGAGGGCACATGTCTATCCTCGTTGTGCCCAGTTGCTCAATAAGCATTTGTTGACCGAATTTTACCTGATTGCAGTGAGGTGTGCAGTGTTTTACTGTCTTGGTTTATGTTTTAAGCCTGGATTAACATGTCCTGATTTTCACGGTCCTTCTCCCCACTGCGTTATTCTTTTTTTTTAAGATTTTATATTTATTTTTAGACAGAAAGGGAGGGAGAAAGAGAGGGAAAGAAATAGCAATGTGTGACTGCCTCTTGCTCCCCCTCCCCAACCCCTGCCAGGGACCTGGCCCACAGCCCAGGCATGTGCCCTGACTGGGAATCAAACTGGTGACCCTTTGACTCACAGGCAAGCACTCAATTCACTGAGCCACACCAGCCAGGGCCCCTTGCTGTTATTCTTTAGAGACCTGCAGATTCCTCCCAGTTCTCTGGGATGTGACTCCTGTATGTTTCCAAATGTTCTTGGCTACCTGGAAGGTGCTGTCATTGCCTTCAGAATGTGTCCAGACCCTGTCCTCTCTGCCAGGGTCACCTGCCGCATGCTAAGGTCTCCTGCTGCTCCCCATGTCTGATTGGCAGGAGCCTCTGTCTCCCAGTCGGCTCCAGACGCAGGCTGGTCCCGCTTGCTGCTGCAGCCTGGCCTCCCAGGAGGCTGCCTCTTGGTTGTCACTTCATTGGAGATGGAAGAGTCACTCCTTCTGTTTTGTGGGTTATCAACCTGTGCTGCCTTGTGTGTGGGGAACGCCTCGCAGGGAGTCTTGGCAGGAGGCCCTTTCTATTATTTAGTTTTACCTCTCTTCCCTAGGGCTCTGGCACAATTACCTGGAGCCAGGAGCCTGGAACTCCAGAGCAGCCTATCCTGCTGCATTTGGCATTTTGCTGTCCTGTCCCTCTGACCCATTGTCTTTGGACCAAGCTTGCACACAGTGACCCTTCCCCAGGATAAATTTTTTCCCAGCAGCCTCTTGGACCTTGGTGCAAATAAACTTCTGGAAGGCCCGGGGTGGGGGGGGGGGCAGGGTGTGGAGCAGGATGGACATACAGGTAATCCTGGGACTAGGCTATGGATATTCTGAATTCCAATCAGCACATCTCATACAGTCAGAGCTGCTGCGGCCCTGCTGACCCCCCAGACGTGTCCAGGCGTCCAAAGCCCCTGGCAGGCAGTCGCAGCTTGGGCTGGTAGGATGGCATTCTTTGTGCTTTTCTGAGCAACTCATTTAGAGCCCTGCACAGGGCAGGGTCAAGGTCACGGGGAGGAAATCAGAACTGATCCTAGACGGTCCAAAGGGGTGGTGCCAGCAGCCATGGTCCAAAGAAGGAGCTGCATTTTGGAAACTGAAAGGCTTTTTCAGGTACCAGGAATTTTCTAGTCTGGCTGACTTGACTCCAAGGAGCCCAGAAAGCTTACTTGGGTAGAGGGGCCCCCGGAATGATACATCAGGGCAGCTGAGGACCTGTAGCGTCCCTGGATCCTGCCCACCCTCTTGGGGCCTCTGTTGCTCCTGCCTCATCTGCTTTTTTTACCCAGCTTCCTCTCTCCCTATCTCCCTCATAACTCCGACCCGCATTTTGTTTCATTTTAGTTATTTTGCTCATTTTCCTTGGTACCAGCTTAACCTCATGACACCCTTTCAACTCCTGCTGCATTCTTTCAATGTCTCTGGTATCATTGGAGGGAGGATTTGATCAGCCTAGTTCAGCATCTTAGGCCGGACCCTTGTCATGGGGGCTGGTGCCCGTCCCGGCCCAGTCTCAGGTTGGGGTGGAGGGTCATGTGGTTCAATCTATGGTGGGGTAAGCAGCAGGAACAGTGGGTGAAGCATGTTCTCTTAGAAGGGGGTCTGGGTGGGGCAGGCAGGGTTTCTCTGGTGTCCAGGAGATGGAATGATGGGAACTGCTATGACAATGGGTCTCTTGATACTACTGGACAGTGAGTGGCCTCACGGGGAGCCACTAAGAACATGGACAGCCCTCACATCAGCTCTCTTGCCTCTGCAGTGTCCTTGAGGAGTCAGGGAGGGTCTGGCCCGTGGCAGCATACCCAGTCCACCTGGATGGCACAGAGCCTGTGTTTTCTAGAAATACCTCTTTGATGTGAAGTTTATAAAGTGACTCTCAGCACGTTAATTTGTACGGCTCCCGTGCTGTGTGTAGGGGCCAAAGCCACACTTCCGTAGGCCTGACTCATTAGATCTTCACCACAGCCCTGTGCAATGGGTGCTGCTGCTTCCACTTTACATGCAGGGAAACTGAGGCAGGGAGAAGTGAGAGACTTGTGCAGTGAGTACGAGGAAGACCCCGTACGTCACACACCTATATGCAGAGCACTGCGCTTCCCTAGGTGTTACGGTGAGATAAAAAAGAAGCCAGCTTGCATTCCGGTTAGGATAAGCTGCAAGCAGCATTCATCAAGGCAGTCATTTGAGAGCTGATTGCTCTGTGCGTGTGATTGTGACCTTGAAGCACTCACAAAAGAGGACACACAAAAATTACAGGCTGCTTTGAAGGTCTGGGATGTGCTGTGGATTGAAGATAAGCCTAGAGGGAATCGAGGTCACGGACTTATCCAAGCCCGGGAAACCCTGCAAACAGCCAAAGCTACTTGTCAGTAATACTGAGCTGGAAGTTGTCCCCAAATCCTGCCACCTGAGGGGCCAGGGCCTTGAGGTCTGATGTTGAATCAATTGATAGGAATTCTGAACCCCAAACCAAGGAGGCTGCTGTGTCCTTGGGGAAGACAGAGGTGGAGCCAGCATGGCCGTGAAGGGCCACACCAAAGTACTGTTTCATCTTCTAACAGCTTGCCAAGGACCTCGCAGGAGGTTTCCGAGCTGTTTTAACATAACACCTGGAGTGACCATCAAGGGACAAGAGAGACTCCCTCACTACCAAATGCTAGAATTGAGCCAAGGGCAAGACCGGAAGAGCTGCTTCCAGGAGCAGAGCTGCTTCCAGGAGCCAAGCTCCAATAGGTTGGCCATGAGAGGCACATCAGTGAAGACACAGCTTTCTTAGGCAGTGGGCAGGGGCACTGGGGGCCGTCACTAATGCCAGCTGTGCAGGGAGCTCTTCCGGAGCGTGCTGGAGCCAGGAACCAAGGGGCCAGTCCCACCAGTGGGACATCCTGGCCAGCAGACAGGAACCCTGGGGCAGGCTGGGTACTGCTGGGCCAATGCAGGAGAGGTGCCTCCAGGGCCAGGAATGCAGCCACCCATCCTGGCACGGGGAAGGGTGCGCCCTCATCTTGGGGGGCCATTGCAGTCAGGCCTTAGCCAGGGGAGGATAAGGCAGGACTGCTGTATCGGCCCAGGGCGGCATTAGCAGTGGGGGTGACTGTTGGGCTGGCCTCTGCTCCAACCCGAGCCTCGCCCCTGGCTGCGCTGGCCATTCTTAAGCCTCTTCGAGAAGAGCCAGTAGTGCTTTGGGTTTTCGAGAGGGGCCTCCCAAGTTGTGGGAGAGGAGAGCCCTGAGTACTGAGAACAGAAAAGTGCCTACCAAGGATGCTGAGCATCGTGCAGCTGTGATGTGGAAGCCTGAGGGCGGGGGGCAGAATGTTTAAAAATTTTTTTGCGTTGGCCATACATTGACATGGTTCAACATTTTAAAAGTATAAAAGGATATACAAGGAACATTTCTTTCCCTCTTGTTTTCCCTACCTCCCAATTCTCCTTCTTTAGACAGACGATTACTGATTTCCTTCCAGAGATGCTTTATGCACGTGCTAGTGTGCAGCCATGTATCTGTATCACCTTTTCCCTTCTCACATAGATGTGTAGTGCACATCACATGCTGTTCTGCACCTTGCTTGTTTTCACTTAATTTATCTTGCAAGGCTTTCTATATCAGTTTATAAAGAGTTTCGTCTTTTCATAAAAATGCCGTATTGCCTTCCATTGGGTGGCCATACCATAAGTTAACCGGTCACTCACTGATGGAAATTTAGGTTGCTCTCGTAAGCAAAGTGGCAATGAGTAACCTTGTACGTACGTCATTTCACACCTGTGAGACCGCATCTCTCAGATAAATCACTAAAAGTGGAATTTCTGGGTCAGATCAAGCCTTTGTAATTTGGAGAGATATTGACCAATTGGCCTCCAGAGAGGTTGTAAAAATTTATGAAGTGTGCACTCCTGCAGTGGTCCACAGAGTGTCTTTCCCCGACGTCTCCCCACCACGCCGCATGTCAGCATCTTGCCAGCGTAGATTTAATTTGTAATTCTCTTATTCTCAGTGCCTCTGAGCATCTTTTCATATGTTTCAGAGACATTTGTTATTTCCATGAACCATCTACTCATACATTTTGTTCATTTTAAAATTGGATTCTTGGTCTTTTTCTTATCAATGTGTAGGTGCTTTTTACATAGGAGGGAAATTAGTCCTTTGTCTGTGATATGGTACAAGTATGTCCCTTGGTTTTTCTTTTGATTTTGCTTACGGTGGGTTTTGCTGTATGGAAATTCTGTACTTTTATCTAGTCAAACTTATCATTATTTTATTTTATGGATTTCGCATCATAGTTATAAAGGCTTTCTTCCCCTAAGGCTACAAAAGGGTTTTCTTGTGGTTTCTTCCAGTACTTTTATGACTTAGCTTTTTTCCCTAAACAAATATTTGATCTATTAAGAATTTATCCTGGTTGAATGTGCAAAGTATGCCTTCAATTTAATTTTTTTCCCCAGAAGGTTACTCGGTTTTCTGAATGCCACTTATTGAGTAAACCATTTTTCCCCTGACGATTTTAGATGCCACTATTGAATGAATTTAGATGCTATAGACTGAATTGTGCCACCCTCAAAATCACATGTTGAAACCCTAATCCCCCATTTGGAGGGAGGGGCCTTTAGGAGGTAGTTAAGGTTAAATGAAGCTATAAGGATGGGGTCCTAACAGGGTAGAACCAATGTCTTTATCAGGAAAGAAGGAGACAGCAGAGGAGAGGCCGTATGGGCAGATAGTGAAAAGGCAGCTAGGAGGAGAGGTCTCAACAGAAGCCAGCCTGGCACCTTGATCTTGGACTTCTAGTCTCCCAATTGTGAGAAAATAAATGTCTGTTGTTTAAGCCACCTGGTGTGCGGTATTTCATTCTGGTAGCCTGAGCAGACTAACACATACTCATAGTCAATTCTGTGTGTTTTGGGTTGACCCTGGATTTTTGAATTTTGGCACAGTTCCATTACACCACTTTGCCCACCCACTGGGCAGCAGGATGAGTCAGGGCTCCTTAGGCGGGGGGTGGAGGGGACGGGACAGAAGGGCATGCTTCGGAAAGGAAGTGTCAAATCACCCACAGAAGGGGAGAGGCAGCAGGGAGGGACCGAGGTCAGCTGGGATACTAGAGCAGCTAGAGACAGGCTGTCAGAGCCTGTGGAGGTGACACGGCCCAGGGAAGGGAGAAACAGGACAGGACGACAGGGCCAGAAGGAAGCACGGAGACAGATATCCTGGGGGCTGCCTGGGGGCTGCCGCAGCCTGGACCAGAGACAGGAGAGAATGGGGACTCCACTCCAGGTGGTTATCTTCCTTTTCAGGTGTTTATTTCAGGATCTGTCTCAGCGGTAGGTAGCTCAGACATCCCTTGCTTTGGTGGCTTCATACCTGCCTTCCAACTCCTGGCTCCTTAGGGTTCCTCTCTATTCCAGAAACATCTCTGCCTTGTGCATTCTGGAGCACTAACTCTCCGGAAGTAGCATCTTTGTACTTGATAGTTATTTTTATTTAAAAAATCTTAATGTACTCTGTTTTCTGTAAGCAGGAAAAATATAAGCGAATGGAAACGTCTCCAATATTAGCCACCCATGCGTCCTTGAGCTGTTCCATCCCTGCCTCACCCCCACCCCCACATCCTGCCCTCAAAGCCTTGGATCTGTCCTTCCTTTGGCCTCAGGCTGGGCCTTTGGAGCATTCCTGCTCTTGACTCTGCTTTCTGGACCCCGGGTCCCTTCAGAAGGCCTCCTCGCCACACTGGTGCTGCCCCCTGTTCTGTTTTATTGTAGTGAATGGAGAGGTTCCAGAGGCCTTGCAAAACTAGTAAGAAATAGCAGTCTCTCTTATCTTGCTCTGCTTCTGCGTACTGGCCGCTGATTTCAGTGTCGGCCTGGATGCAAAACATAAGGGGGCCCAGAGTAATGTCCACGTCCCTTGGGGAGGAGTCGGGCAGCCTCTCAAGGACCGGTTACTCCATTAGGATGATTTCCGCCTCTCCTCTCACTCTGCCTGGATGCTGGGGTCCCAGAGGGCACACACTACCACCTCTTTGCTCTTGTACTCTGAAAAGCTGGAGCAACTGTTCCGCTCAGCCCCAGCAGAAGTGCCGGCCCAGTGTGAGAATGGCACTCCAAGGGCCAGGGAGGTGGTGTAGACCACAGCGCTCCACAGTGATCTCTCTGACCATACCTCCAGCCCTGCTCAGGCCCCGCCCCCCTGCCCCTGGGACCCAGCTAGGCTAGTGAGTAGTCCAGGTAGTCTGTTTCCTGTGGAGTTAGCTGGTTAGCTGCAGAACCCTCAGAGGTGGGCTGGCCCCAGGCTACCTTCCCCTCCTCCACCCGTATTCCACGTGGGCCTCCTTCCTCCATTAGCCTTTCCTGATCTCTTCACCCATTCCAATCTCCCCTCCCTAACCCCTGACCCCTTACTGGCCAGCACTTACCGTATTCTGTGATCCTCCCATTTTCCTGGGCTTCCGTCTCCCAGAGGGGCAGCACCTGCATGTGCAGAGTGGCGGTGAGGGGGCCTCACAGGTGGTTGGTCAGTGAGAAGCTCCCAGGAGGTCAGTGGGAGGTGACCCAGGGCCCCCATAGAGGTTCTCCCACCATTAAAACTTGGATAATGTGGCTTTGATTTCATTAAGGGAGTGATTAGTGGATTTCTTCTCCAGAAGTCACTGTGTTTGCTTTCTAATTGGGTCCCAAGGGACTAGATTTTGTGGGAGAAAAAAAAATTTAAATATAGAAAAGAACAAAGATACTGTAGGTAAAACTCCAGACATATTTTGAGGTCTGTCTCTCCATCTCTATTAATATAAATAGTTCTAGTTCATTTATTTAAGCTATTGTATGATATCACATTTTATTTTCTACTCTCCTAATGGATAGATCTTTAGGTTTTGACTATTTTTTGCAAGCAATGTTTGAACATCCTTGTACATTTCTGCTTGTGCACATACATAGGAGTCTGTCTTGGGGTGTAACGGTGGGGCCATCGGGTATGTGTATACACACGGTATACACACATACTTGACTCTGTCAGGTGCTTGTAACAATTTATACTCCCAACGACAGTGTCTGAAAGCTCCTTGCCCCACCTTTACCTGGATGTCATTTGACTCTGTTAGGTTTCACTGTTTTGATTGGCTGGTGGAATGTGGGGTGGAATTTCTGGAAAGTTAACAAATGAGAAATTCCATCGTGGCTGGGACCAGTGAGCCATCAAGTTAGGGCGAGGGTACTCGTTCAGGTACCAGATGTCATCAGGCGTCCTCACAGGTCAAAGGTCTATCCTAAATCACTGTTTTCCTGGGTGTGGGTGGTCACACTGTACTCAGTGCTGTGCAGTTGTAGCGATGCTTCTGCTGCTGTGTCTGAGGGTCTTAGAGACGGCGGGGGTGACGTGTTAGAGAGGCTCCCTGGTGGAATCTGTGCTAACTCGGGCTGGAAATGGAGGGCATGGCCTCAGTCCTCCAGGCAGGAGCAGGGCAATGCACTGTTGCCAGGTTGGAGCTATGGGGAAACGCCCTGAGCTGGGGGTGGGGGAGGCTCGAGAGCCATGGCTGAAGAAGAAGGAAGATGACAGCGTGCTGGGACCTCCGCTTCTCCTAGGACCTCCGCTTCTTTTGCTAAACCATGCCAGACACATGCATGTTGCGTGACTTGAAGGACTCACCTGGTGTCCGATACATATAATGAATCTGGTCCTGTATGGCGACCTAGTGTGTCTGAGGGCATAATAGCGGTAATAATTATGGAGAGCTTACAATGTGCCAGGCGCCAAGTGCTTTACTTGTATTTACTCACTGAATTTTCATAGCACCCTTAAGGGGATAGATATATGTATTGCATCTCTTTATTTTATTTTTAAATTATACTTCATTGATTATGCTATTACAGTTGTCCTGATTTTTCCTGCGTTGCCCCCCTCCACCCAGTACCTCCCACTCCCTCAGGCAGTCCCCCACCATTGTTCATGTCCGTGGGTCATGCCTATAAGTTCTTTGGCTGCTCCATTTCCTATACAGTACTTTACATCCCCATGGCTATTCTATAACTACCTGTCTGTACTTCTTAACGCCCTCACCCCTCCCCCACATTCCCTCCCTTTCGGCAGCCATGAAAATGCTCTCTGTATCCATGATTCTGTCTGTGTTCTTGTTTGCTTAATTTATTTTTTAGATTCAGTTGTTGATATATATGTATTTCTACCATTTTACTGTTCATAGTTTTGATCTTCTTTTTCTCCAGTAAGTCCCTTTAACATTTCATATAATAATGGTTTGGTGATGATGAACTCCTTTAGTTTTCTCTTGTCTAGCAACCTTTTTCTGCCCTTTGATTCTAAATGACAACTTTGATGGGTAGAGCAATCTAGGTTGTAGGTCCCTGCTTTTCATGACTTTGAATATTTCTTGCCAATCCCATCTAGCCTGCAAGGTTTCTTTTGAGAAATCAGCTGACAGTCTTATGGGAACTCCCCTGTAGGTACCTATCTGCTTTTCTCTTGTTGCTTTTAAGATTTCCTTTATCTTTAACCTTTGGCATTTTAATTATGTTGTGGGGTGGGCCTCTCTGCATCCATCTTGTTTGGGGTTTTCTGTGCTTCCTGGATTGCCTGTCTATTTCCTTCACCAAATTAGGGAAGTTTTCTTTAATTATTTTTAAAAAGAGATTTCCAATTTCTTAGCCTTTCACTTCTCCTTCTGGCACCCCTATGATGTGTTGCATCTCTTTAAAGTGACAAATTTGACCAGGATCACATAGTCAGGGTCTCCAAGCCTAGATCTGACCTCAGGCAAGCTGGTTCCAGAGCCCGTGACCCCAACGCCTGCATCATATCCAGGCACAGTGGGGAGGAGTGAACAACTCCTCCTTATTCATACTTTCATATCTGGTTTTGAATTTCATTTCCACTAGGGAGTCAGGGTAAGTTAACAGTTTAATATTTCTAATCTGACCAAGTCATGTAACTTAAACAAGAGTCCATCTCCTGAGTAGAGGCATGAAGAAAAAGTAATCTCATTGGGCTTTCTGCTTTCTTTCTGTGATCTTCAGGTTTCATTCAGTTCTAAGCTAAGGCACATAACAGATTGAAGAGTAAAATAATCAATTATTTGGGTTTGGTTTTTCATATACAACCCAGCTTCTCCCAATCCATTCTCTCTCCCTCCCTCCCACACTGCTCTCCTCCCCTCCCTTACCTCTGAATTAACTGGTAAGAAGTAAAATCAGCATTGTATCACTCCTTTTTCAAATGAAAACTAGAAACTCAGTAATCTGGATTTTTTTCCCCCTGGCTGAAATGGAACATTCAGTCAGCTATTTGGGAACATGTGGACAGCTCTCTGTATCCTCATTTTTATTTGGTTCAGCCAATAGGAAATGAGCGGCCTTGGCCTTATAAGGATGCACACCTGTGGGTGGAAGACCCACAGTTGCAAAGGCTACCCAGGGGTTTGTTCAAGATCTGACCTTGAACCCTGTGTCCGAGTGGTAGTGACAGACCAAGGTAGAGCCATCTTGGGCCTGGCATCTGCAATTCTGGTGCCTCGTGAACGATCATCTTAGTCTTCACTGAAGATGCAGGAAGGAAGAATTTCTGGCTCTGTTTGTCTTCATGCTGTCCCTCCCCTGTAGGACGATCACCTCATGTAGGATTCTTGGTGTAAAGAACATGGATGTCTCCCTCTGGCCTGAGAGCTGGGGATTCTTATCAAAAGTGACATTAAAAAGTGCCAGACTGGCTTCCTCTCTCTTTCCTGCCCACCCTTTATGCCTCCTGCCTGTCTTCATCACTGTCTCCCCATCTCAAGATCTGTCTCCACTTCCTGGGTCCCTGGAGAGAAAGCATGAGCTCATTGTTTTGCAGTGAAAAACCCGATTTGGTCTCTTCTCGCCTCGTTTGTCTGTCAGAGCCCGGAGATTGATGATCTTCCACCGGCTGAAACGGTGCCCGGAGGAGCCCCAGACTTGTGCGTGGGGTGTCTGTGCACTGGGGTGGGAGGGGGCCAAAGGGAGGGCTGTGGCAGTTGGGGCCTCTGAACTTTCCAGAAGGTCGTTAGGGGTGTGATGGGAATAAGGGAACAGGTTATTTACTACACCCCAAACGGTAATTTAAAGCCATGCCTCACCATCTCATTCTTTCCCAAGCAGTCTGTTTCAAGCTGGAGCACGCAGAAGCAATCGGGGGAAACAGCAGCCGCCACCTTCCAGGGAAGAGGGGCGTTCTGGGGGAGCGTGGCCACACCTCGTTCTGTGTTTCCTTTTGTGAGGAGGTTACTAGGTAATGACATTAAAAAATGTCTTGTTTAAAACAGGCTTAAAAAGACTCCAAAGGGGAAGAGACATTAGGAATCCAGGGGTGAGGAAATTAGTAGACAGCGTTTGTAGCTCCCACACAAATGAGGTGACATTTAGCACAGACAATCCTTAGATGCTGCAATGCCGACTCCAGGAAAAGAGTCACTTCATCAAGTGATGGCAAGAACCTGGTGTGTGCATGGAGTCCAGGAGGGGGACCATCCACGTCGGTAGTAAGGGGAGAGGTGAGCACTCCTTTTAATTTCTTTTTTGGAGTGTTGACCCCCAGTCGATGTCAAAGGACAGGTAAGAGCGTGGGCTGTGGTGTCTCCAGGGGGATTGTCCTGTTCAAATGGGAGACCAGCTGGTCAGAGGGAGCAGAGGCATATAGAGTGCTGTGAACCTGGAGGTAGGTTCGTGGAGCCTGGACTTTCCATAGAGGAGAGTGTCGGGATTCCGTGGACACAGGTGGCATCCTGGGAGAGGGAGTTCTGGCGAGCAGTCCCCAGGGCTGAGCGCTCAGCAGGGAAGCCGTGATGCCCAGAGAGGGGCAGGCAGGCCCCGCTGACCTCATTCCCTTCTCAGGGACAGTTCTAGAAGGGTTGATGGGTGAATGGTGTAGGCAGGGTCTCTCCTGGTATCCAGGTGGCTGAGACAGGCCGTGGGACTGGGGCAGTGGGTCAGGGAGCTGAATTCCTGGCGGGCTGAACGGTCACACCTGAAGAGCTCTCTCTCAATGGTTTGATTTCTGATAACCAGAGAATGTGTGTGTGTGTGTGGAGGGGAGGGGGGCAGAGCTCTGCTCTCAACTGCTCTGATGACTTGGAGGAGGGTGGGGATGGCCTGCTTGTGGAGTGCATAGGACTGATTGCTAATTTGTGGAATGACAGGATTGCTTTCCAAAAATTTCTTCGGGGCCTGGAACAAACAGAAGGTCCTGCAAGAGGCAACAAGCCCAAATGCAAAAACAACCAGTAAATGAGAGAAGACCACTGACCGAGCATGTGGCGGCTTAACAGCTTCCCTGCAGGAAAAGAAGCAAGCATCATCCCCTCCGTGTGACCAGCCCTGGGACAGTGCCCCCACAGCACCCAGGGAGCCAGGCTGCTTCAACGGGGGTGTGGCTGCCAGGCCAGGGGAGCTTGCGGTCCTGTGGGCTTCTCGCAGGCCTGGCTGCAGGAGTGACCGTGGGCGGTCAGTGTCGCCCTGTGAGATGTTTCGACACGTGGACTGAACTTGAGGGGGTGACTGGGGTTGTGCCGAGGTTTTAGGGCTGTGACTGCAGGCCCTGGAGGTGCTCGGGTTCCTGAAAGGAAAGGAGAGGCTCGGGGGTGGGAAGGGTGTGGTGCTGTCTTGAAATATTTGTGGGCTGCTATAGGGGCGTGGGATGTGTGCCCCAGAGACTAAGTGAGGAATGATGTGCGCATTTATTGCGTGTTTACTATGGAGCAGGTTTTACCTGGGTTATCTCATTTATTCCTCATCTGTCTTATGAAGTGAGTGCTAAGTGGCTGGTCCTGGGGTGGAGCAGAGGCTCCTGGTTAGATGCAGGGAAGTAGGCACTTTTAAGCGCTCCTCCATATCCATGAGGGGCTTTTTTTTTTTTAAATCTCACTCGGGGAGCTATGGAAGTGAATGTGCTGTCCCCCTCTGATGAGAGCAGCAAAGTCTAGACGCTGGAAATCCCTGCTAGTGGAAAAGCTTTGCTTCATTTGTTCCCCAGAGAAAACCTTGGAGGGTCTCTGTCTTTCTGAAGAGCCTGATTTTTCCTAATTTCTCTTCACAAGTGGAGTGTGCTCAGTGGATCTGCACCCTGCCTGTGACCCAGAATAGCTGTGCATCCTCGGGCAGGATGGATACCTCTCCTGGCCTTGATGTTCTCATCTGTGAAATGGGGATAAAACCAAGACCTAACTTTTAGGTTTAAATGAAATAATGCCTCATGATAAGATTCCTTGCACAGTACCTAACACTTAGAAAGCATTCACTGAGCATGAGCTATTGTCAAAATAAGTAACAATACTCAAAGCACCGTTTTGGCTATTGGGCATAGAATGATGGAAAACACTAGCTACCCTATCTCAGAGCTTTTACTGAGACATGATTAATATGCACATGATTAATATGTACATCACTGTCACAGCAGTAGCCAGCAGAAGGCGTCTGGGGACGGTGTGAGAGGTCAGAAAGGTGGTGGGGGTGTAGGGGGGGTTGGCATTGGGCAGCAGGGTTCTTGACAATG
This sequence comes from Micronycteris hirsuta, assembly GCA_004026765.1. Taxonomy (NCBI): domain Eukaryota; kingdom Metazoa; phylum Chordata; class Mammalia; order Chiroptera; family Phyllostomidae; genus Micronycteris; species Micronycteris hirsuta. The sequence continues at coordinate 139,343 of PVJI01000317.1, read as the reverse complement.
AAATTCTGTGTGTGTAAGTCAGGAGCACCCGAACACTGCTCATAACAAACATTTATGAAACGTAGGGCGGAATTAAATATTTAGGATTCCGTCTATGCAGTGCATGCAAAACAGCACTATAAAGGCCAGGCCAATACCACAAGCACCAAAGCATACAAAATGGAAATCATTTGAAGGCATTAAAAATAAAAATGTAGGTAACACTTTTCGTCAGTGTGGAAAAAAAAAAAAAAGATGAAACGTTCCTCTGGCCAGGCTGCAGCAGCTCTAAGCCTTGCACGTCCTTTGGCTCCAGGCAGCTGGGAGGGGCAGAGGTGCAGAGGAGGGACCCTCGTGGGGAGGTGACTTGAAAGAAGGTTTTAGGAAGCATTCCGTCTTAAATAGAAAGCGCCCGTGTCAACATTGCTGGTTGGTGGAAGTGCCCTCCGATTCCTGTCCCTTTCCCACCCCACTTGGGGACAGGTTTGGGGGTGAGAACCTTAGCCCCATCTGCCCTCCTCGAACCCCTGGAACATCCCTGTTTTCCATCCTGTTTCATCAGGGACATGGTTTTGCTTCTAACCTCAAACCCGGAACCCCCTAAAGTCCTGTGTCTCTCTGCCCCTGCATTGTGGCCGGCTGCAGAATTCTATGTTCATAATGCTGATAAATCTGATACGTGTCTTTCCCACTTCACTGCAAGACAGTCTCCCTTGCTGCCAAGATGTAATTTCAACTTTTTTCTTTTTTCTTTTTGATAAAATGCCTTTTATAGAGGAGACAAAGTCCAAGACATAAAGCTTTAACTGGTTTCATCTCTTTTAATATTGGTTTTCTTTTTTTCTATGTTCTGCTTTCTACTTAATCTTTCCACTTAGTAAGCACAGAGCATTGGCCTTGGGCTAGAAAGATGACTAAGAACTGTCAGCCCAGTGGGCGAGACAGACGTCAGGGGGTGAGCCCATGAAGGCCAACGCTGTGGCTGGCGGAGGCCAGGGCAGGTCAGTGGGACAGGCCCCAGGGTTCTGGGCTCTCGCGTTGGCACTGTGGGAAGAGGAGCAGCAGACTAATCGTGACATCTCTTCTTCCTCTTCGTCCTTCCTTCATCAGTAGGTGTATTGAGTGCCGTCACGTACAAGGCACTGTGGCTGCACATTGGTCCTGTACCCAGGGAGTCTTCACCCAGGTGGTTGGGCTTTACAGCGCTGTGTCAGAAAGACACTGGCTTTTCTCCTCAGAGGGTCTGGGGAGGGACAAACTCTCTCCGTCTGTCCAACAGGGTTGTTTCTCTAACATTGACCTTGTTGTAAGGATGGCGGGGTAAAATATGAGTGTCTGGCACAAGGCAGGCACTGAACAGGTGATTCTTTACAGAAGGAACTCTGAGATGAAGGGAACATGTAGACTCTCAGAAGTGGTCCAGTGGTCCATCCCTGTGTCTCTAAGATGCTTGGACATGAACAGAAGAAAATGATGAGGAGGATGCGGGGAGGCTGAGAGAGAAAGAGAGGAGCCTGCCTCCTCAGCTATCAGTGCCATGTCGTCCTTCAAAGCGACCTCAGGATTAGGTTGGACCAGTTTCCTTTTACTTATTACTGTCCACACTATTTTCAGATGTGTAAACCACGTCCACTCCTGTCCTTGAGGGGATCCTTCTTTTGGAATTTGCGCTCCCCCCACTGAGCCTGAGACAGGGACTTGGTGGGGGGCTATACCCAGGAAGGGGGATGTGGGGAGGAGAAACCAATGAAGTACGTGCTGTGTGAGCTTCAAGTCGGGTCTCAGAGTGCGTGGCACACCCACAGCTATCCTCCCAGAGGACAGGGTGTTGCTCTCTGGATCTCACCCCATCTTCTGAGGGCTGCCCTTGTGAGTGTTGATTCTCTGGCACTCCTGTAGGTCCCTCCTCCCAGCTGGGTTAAGCGGGGAGACCTTCTGGGTGCTTGATGTGGGTGCCGTCAGCCTGCCTGGGAGCAGCCCCGAGAGCTGTGGCTGGAGTTGAGAGGCACCGAGGGCCACTGCTCTGGTTCTGTCCATACAGATCCCTGACGTAATTCAGGGCATTGCGCAAACACAGCCCTGATATGGGCGCTCCACCCTGGGGTTGCTCGCCGGCAGCTCCGTTTACCTTGCAGATCATTTGATCAATTAACGAACCCTGCTGTTCATGCTTCATTCATGCAAATACATGCCGGGAGCTCGCTCGCCATGTGCCAAGGGATCTCCTGGCCCTGGGAGGAGAAACATAAACAAGAGACTTGGTGTCTGATTTTGATGGACTTGCAGCCTAGCCATAGAAAGTGCTTTGTGAATGAAAAAGGATTTGGGGTCAAGTCTGGGAAGTCTGGGAGAGCCATACCTGTCTGTTCTGGGGAGTCACATGTATATTGAAACTCTTAAAGCCCTGCAATAGGTAAACCACTTAAATGTCGCCTAACCCAACTTTTCCTAAGTACACTTGACCATCGCATAACCAGCCTGCCTCACTCCACTTTTGTCCTGGTCTTACTGAGTTATGGTAAATATAACACTGCATTAGTTTAAGGTGTACAACGTGTTGATTTGATATGTGTGTGTATTGCAAAATGCTCACCACAGTAAGTCTAATTAACATCATCAGTTCACAGTTACAATGTTGGTTTTTTTTTTTTTTTGTGATGAGCACTTTTAAGATCTACTGTACTCTCTTAGCAGCTTTCAAATATACGGTGCAGCATTGGCAGCTATAGTCACCACGCTGTGTGTTGCCTCTCCAGAACTTCCTGTCCTATAGCTCAGAGTCTGTAGTTTTTGATCATCTTGGCCCATTTTCCGACCCCCTCACCACCCTGCATCTGATGTTCTCTGTGTCTATGAATCTGGTTTTCTAAGATTCACGTGTAAATGAGATTATACGGTTTTTGTCTTTCCCTGACTTATTTCACTTAGCATAATCCCCTCAAGGTCTATCCATATGATTGCAAATCACAAGATTTTCTCTTTATGGTTGAATAATATTCCATTGTATGTGTGGATCTCAATAAATAGATAGATAGATAGATAGAGAGATACAGGGTCCGGTAGATGGAACATCTGCTTGAGTGTGCTTGGTAGAGTAATAATGTGGGTGTAATAATTTATAGTTTTAATTTGAACATTTCATCTAAAATGTCATATGGTGTGCTTGAGTATGATATTGTTATGTTACAGAATTACATGCTTATGATTTTGTAAAAAAAAAAAAAGGGGGGGGTGGGGGGCAGTCCTGGCTGGTGTAGCTGAGTGGATTGAGCGCAGGCCTGAGAACCAAAGGGTCGCCAGTTCAATTCCCAGTTAGGGCATGTGCCTGGGTTGCAGCCCAGGTCCCCATTAGGCAACTTATATTACAAAAAAGGGGGGGGTGTTATTTGTGCTGGACCGTGTGTGTGTGTGTGTGTGTGTGTATAACATTTATGTATGTGTAACATATACCTATACATGACACATATCTCTATATCATATACGGCAATACCTATCATATGATATATAGGTATATGTATAATCTCACGTATTCTTTATCAGTTCATCCATCGATGGGCACTTAGGTTGCTTCCATGTATTGGCTCCTGGGAATAATGCTGCAGTGAACAGGGGGGTGGGGGGGGCAGATATCTCTTTAAGACACTGATTCCATTTCCTTTGGGTCAATACCCAGAAGTGGGATTGCCGGATCAGATGGTAGCTCTAGCTTTACTATTTTGAGGAACTTCCATCCTGTTTTCCACAGTGGCTACACCAATCACTCTACTTTGAAAGTGAGAAGTGCGGGCAGTTCCATGTCTGATTCTTAGCGAAGCTGCAGGTTTGCCTCTGGGGCTCACCCCGCACCCCTTCACGAGCTGCAGTGGGCCCTCATGCCTTTCTCAGCTTCTCCCTTTTGGAGGGGCCCCTCTGCTGCTCAGGGTCCCCCTGGTCTGGAGGAAGGGGGTTGTGGAAGCTCATTCACTCCCAGGCCTTAGTGACTCATGCTGCCCCTTCAGACTTATTTCCAAGAGCTTTAAACACGGGTGCCTAAGAGAACAATATCTGTCCCGAAGGAATGACTCTCTAATGGAAGCATTTAAAGTGCTATGGAACCTGTTAGGGAAGAGGAGTTTTGATGGAGAGGGCGTGGCTCCCAGTGGTGCCTCTGAAGTCACTCTGCCTGAGACCCTTTCTGCTCTTACTCTCCAGCTCTGGAGTAACAGACTCCTCCCCTCAGTACTGGGGACACCATGTGTCGCAACTGTGGATGCACATGATGGAAAACTGCCTGCTGGTGTTACTGCCGGGTGAGGTCAGATCCAGACTTCAGTGTTGGCGCCCGCCCCTGCCGCTCCCCTCCTGGTCTCCTCTGTCCGGCGTGCACCTGTCCTCTTATTCTGGCCTTGGGGGGGGGGGCATGAGCTGGGTGCCTGGGTCTGCCCCTGGGATCCAGGCCCTGCTCTATGCCTCCTCTCTGCTCTTGGAGGCTGGGCTGCCCTCTGCTTCCGGTTGGGTTTGGCTGTGGGGGAAACTGGCAGCAGATGAAGGGGCGGTGAAGGTGAGAGGAGTCAGAGGGTAGGTGTTTGCACCCAGCCATCTCGCCACAGGCTGGCTGCGAGCCCCTGCCCGAGGCTGCATCACCGCTCTGCAAGGCCACCCTCTCCAGGTTCAGGGCACAGCTTCCTTCTCTGCACCTTTGGGTCATTCTGACTCCTGTTGCTGGCGCCAGGTCCCTGTACTACCCATGCTGGTCTCTGTACTCCCTGTGCTCAGCTTTGTAAAATCCATTTCTGAAGCTCTTCCCAGTTACCCATTTGGGTGTCCTGGGACCCTGACATGCAGGAGGGTCACCAGCTCAAGGCAGAGCATGGCTGAAGGTGTAAAGTGTCCCGCATCCTCATGTCCCTCCTGCCCCCCTAGCTGAGGCCTCCTGAGGGCGAAGCTTAGTCCCTGGGCTGGGATGCGGGAAACTGGAAGACCAATTTGGTGTTCTTCCCGGGTAAAGCCACGGCTTCGCTGTTGCCTTCCAGGTAGCCCTTCTGCACTGTGCGTAGCAGGGAAACCTGTCTGCATTGGGAAGCCCGCATTCCGGGCCCACGAATTGGTGCCCAGATGGTGCTTGTGTTTACGAAAGCCCAGCACACTGACAGGACCCGCAGCCACATGGATAAACATTTTGCCTTTCTTCTCAGGCAATATTTGAGTCTTTCAAATTTAATTGCTGTCAAGGCAGGATGCTTGCATCCCGAGGCAAAGCAAATAGTGAGGCCTCCAACGGGGCTGCGTGGTGGCGGGGATGCCAGCCAGGCTCCCTGGCCGGCCACTGAGTGGCCTGTCAGCGTTGACTAGCTCCTGTGGCATGTGCTGGGGGCATCGAGGCTCAGGGAGCCCGCCTGGAACCTGTGGCCATGTGTCGAGTTTGTTTTGGCACAGAGAGAACCTGAAGTTAGGGAAAAAATAATAAAGTCAGGTATCTTTCTCAGACATTAGTGGTGGGCACTCATCTGCTGTGACCAGTGGGATTTTGTGTGGGTCTCCGAAGCTAGGTGCAGGAGTATTTGTTTTGATCTTGAAATTCCTGAGCCCAGGGCAGCTGCTAGTGTATATGAAACCTTTGTGCAAATTAGACTAGGGCAGTCCCTCTGGCTGGGCATGTCCCCACTCCTCAGCAGGGTCACAGCGTGGCGAGTGGAGCGGCGGCTGGATTTCAGCACCCAGGTACCTGCGGAGGTACCTGTGCAGGACCTGGTACATGGCCAAGGTGGTTGCTGCTGGTGTTTTTGTTAATATCCTCTATACTTTTTTATCTTTCTCATTTCTTTCCTTCCTTTTTGCCTCTTAAACATCACTATTTGCCCCTTGGCTTCCATTTACAAGGCGCGGTGGGAGGCTGCTCTGTGCACCTGTCGTCCCTTCTACCTCTCCGCGGCTGACAAGCTTCTCCTTACGTTTCCCACCCGGGGAAGGAGTGTTTGCTGGGGACTCCCAGAGCTCTGCAACTGTCACCTCCCTTTACCCATCGCGCTCGAATTTGCCTCAATTATTTCAGTCCCTTGCATGTAATAGAAGCAGTTGGATCCCTTGCCCACGGTGGTCTTCTGGAGGGCACTTCATATCAGTCTTTTATTTTATTTTATTTTATTTTTTCCAAAGTACATGTTACTGGTGCTCACTCTGTGCTGGGAACTGGGGAGAAAAAGATGAATGGATGAGACTGGTCCCTGCCCTTGAGAAACTCATAATCTAGCAGGGGAGTGAGGCATGTAAACAGATAAATCACAGTCCAGTGCTGTGCTTGCTGCAGCAGGACGGGGCCAGGGGAGGCACAGGAGGGGCTCGGGCGATGCCTACTGCCGGGTGCAGTGGATGCAAGGAAGGCCCGGCTGAGGAGCTGCCCCGCCGGTGGGCCTCCTCTTAGGTCGGAGGTGTCAAACTCATTTTCGCTGGGGGGCCACATTAGCCTCGCTGTTGCTTTCAAAGAGCCAAATGCAATTTTAGGACCGTGTAAATGTAACTACTCCTTATCTAGGGGCAAGGAGCTTGGCCCTGCTGCCAGGTAGAACAAGGTGCCGGGCAGGATAAAACAAGGTCGAGGGCTGGGTTCTACCCGCAGGCCCTGGGTTTGCCACCTGTGTCTTAGGATGAGGGGACAGAGCTCATGCAAAGAAAGGCAGGAAGGAGAGTAGGTGCCGAGTCCTGGGTGGGAAGGGCCACGTGGCTGGAGCCCAAGGTGTGTGACACTGGGCTGAAGGGGACCTGGGGTGGGGACTGGGACTTTCTGAGGAGCGTGGGGGTGCCCTGGGTGTGTAGAAGACCACGTTTGCCTTTCTGGAATACACTCCAGGCAGCAGCATAGGGGGAGGCCGTGTGGAGGAAGACTCAGGTCAGACAATTATGGGTTCTCATCCCGGAGCTGCTACTTCCTTGGGCAAGTCAGTGAATCTTCTCGAGCCTCCATTTTCTTATTTGCAAAATTGGGGTGCTGATCCTAATAATGCTGACTTAGTTGGGTTGTACGCAGGATCGGGTAAGATAGTATTTGTCACAGAGTTCCTGCTGGTGGGGTAAGTACAGGACCTGAATGGGTTTCAAGTGTGTGGCTGTCGGTTCCCTTGGGACTCAGGGAGGCTGGGCAGGGTGTGGCAGCAGCGTCTGTTCATCCCAGGGGCCTCCCACACTTCCCCTCTGCGTGGCTGTGACTCGGGCCGGGGTGGAAACCACCAGTCCACACAGCACTTGGTAAGGCTCTCCTACCTAGTAAGTCCTCAGTAAGCATGGCTATTCATTGATGTCCGTCCTTGTATTCATAGTACAGAGAGGAGTGGGGCCAGAGAGGAGAGCCGGGTCCAGGGACATTTCTGAGGTAGAACAGACAGAATTTGGTGACGGGTTGGGTGTCAGGGAGGAGGGGCTCGCTTCAAGAGAGGGCAGCCTTGGGATGCCTGTGGGATTTCGGGTGTTGTGGACTGGACGGGGGGTCATGCTAGTCACGGCGATGGAGCATGTAGTGTGAAGCATGAACGTGAATTGAGGAAGCAGAGACCTGTCTGGTAGACTACTTTTCCCCAGAAGTACAGCAATCAGGAAGGAGGAAGACAGGGTAGGATGTGGTCAGGGTGAATGCTGGGGGCATGTGAGAGACTTCAGATGCTTGCAGGCTCAGGGGACAGAGGCAGAGGGTTCAGAAAACTAAAGATGAGAGGGAGAGAGGGCATAACGCCTTCCCCCAGCTTTACTTCTGTGGATAGCATCGGGCCCGTTGGAAGGTGTCTGCCAGTAGCCGGCAGTCGGGCTGTTGTCCAGGTATGATTTACACTAAGGCATCAGTTTCAGGTCTAGATTATTGCCCTCCACCAATCGCCAGGCTCCCTGCTGACAGTGAGCCAGGGGTCAAACAATTCAATCAGGTGCCACCACTTATAAATTGAAAGTCAGTGGGGTGCAAAATGGATTACCATCAAAATCCATTCAGGTGCAAAACCAAATTTTAAGCCCCCTAACCTTTAAAAATCACTCTTTTCCTGGTTCTTCCAGATGCCCTGACATTGAATTGTAATATCCCTCAGATAAGCAAGCACCGATAGAAATGCCTGCGGGGACTAAAAGTGTCAAGGGAAGAACTAATCATGCCCTCCTGTTGGAATTTGCAAACATGGTGGCTTTATGAATTAATACTTTGGCAATTCCATTAGCTTCTCGAAGGCAGAGGTTCTCCAACTTAAGTGTGCAACAGAATCACCAGGAGGGCTTATTAAACTTGAGATTGCGGTCTTGACCTCTGTGTTTCTGATTCAGTAGGCCTGGGGTCAGGCCCAGGAAATTGCATTTCTAGTCAATTCCCAGAGGATGCTACTGCTGGGGTCCCGGAACCACACTTTGAGAACGTCTGCTGTAAGAGCTAGGAATGTTCTGAGGAGCTGACCTGCAAAGCAGGTGTGGGTTGACAAGAACTTATCAGTGAAGGCCCCATTGGACCAGGTGTCGAGTGTGTTCAGGGGCTTTAATTTAGCCCAGGAAACCTGGGAAGAGACTGATTCAAGGAGACAAGATAGATCTGAGTGCTTTGTGTTCAGAGGGGAGGTGGGGCGACGGGATGGAGAAAAGGGAAGAGGCCCCGTCCAGCTCGGCCGTTCCATGAGACCGTGTGTGTTATAAGCACAAATGACCTCCTGAAAGTCAAAGCCTGCTCTCTGTTGGTCCTGGGGTGCAAACTCTTGATGTCGTTTGATGCCTTGACTTGAAAATTACTTTTCTTAAGATTAAATGGACATGGGTACCGCCTTCTTCGTGTGCTATCAGCCTAAACCGTGGCTCTCCCCACCTCTGAATGACACCAGAGATGTGTTTTTCTCCCTAAATTGATGGTATTTGATTTTAGTTTGACTCTCCTGCTCTTTTGGAGTCAACGTTACTGCCTCGGATAAACTGTAGGCATCACTAGGCTCAGTAGAAATCCAGTCCCTTTCCTTAGGACAGAAGAGTGGACCCTGGAAACTGGCCCCCCAAACGATCGCTGCCTCCTTAACCCTTGGTTTTCTGTCTGTTTTTGCCAGGAGAAATTGAGCGGTGCACGTACATCAAATACCACTACTCCTCAGCCACCATCCCGAGGAACCTCACGTTCAACATCACGAAGACCATCCGTCAGGATGAGTGGCATGCCCTGCGTAAGTACAGCCGAGCTTCTTGCTTTGCGGCCTCTGGAGGGGCTCGGGGGTTTGGATGCCCTGCGACAGCTTGGTCTGGACAGATGGGTGTGCCTCCTTCCAAGGCCTGTGGACAGTCCCAGAACATGGTGGCGGTTCCTTACAGTGTCAATGTCTGTGGGTCAGAATTGCCTCAGTTGGTTTTGATCGCATTATAGATTTGAGGAGTTTGCTTCTAACATCAAAACAAAAAGCAACGGGCAGTTAGTGATCACTGATCTTCTTCCACTACCCTGGTAGGCCTTTAAGAGTTCACCTACCCGACCAGACCGACTCCTGTGATTTGATTCTAGCGTGTCTCCAAGTTGCATGGAGTGTTGCTGTGGCCGTCCGTGAATCCCTTGTGTCATCCGTTGTCCCGGGTGAGATCACCGTTGGTTACGACGGGCTGCATCGCACCAGGGTTTGCATTTGAGTGGGGTCACCAAGGGGTCGGGTCTGGTCCTCTCCTTACAACTTCCTGTTTCCCCAGAATGGTGGGCTTTGGGACCCTGGTTCTCGCAGTTGCTCAGCAGAGATCACAATATTTGTTTCTGTTGCTGGGGAATTGCTTGGTCAGGGATCCTCAGAGACTTAAATCGTGATGGAAGGCTGACTTAATGAGCCAACAGTTGGCTATTTTTACCCTTCTGCGCCGCGGGGGCTCCCTGCTGCGTGTGTCAGGGACGCTCCCCTTCACTGCCAGCACGGTTCTTCAGGTGAGCGCGTCCTTACTCCCAGCAAGCTCCGTGCTGCCTTCCGCATTTGTCATTTCTTCCCTATTCCGGCTTTGTTCACGTGTCTCAGGGATGACATTCCATGTACACAGATATGTGAAGGAGGGCCTTTTATTGTTTCTTGATAAAAAGGTTGGTAAACTTTGAAGAAGGCCAAAACCATCTTGCTCCTTATTGTTGCCTGGTTATCTCTCACATTCGTACCTGGGTCTCCAGGTACAAATTTCACTTCCTGGTTTGGCTTTAATCAAACAACCATAGTTTGGGGAGGGCGGTGGAAGGGCCATGGAGAATGAAACAAGACAAGCCAGTCAGTCATTGGTTTCAGGAAGGAGACTGTGGCCAGGTGTCTGGATATACCCGAAATGACAGGACGGGCGTCAGCGGGTGGAAAGTCATGATCCACACCGTTGCCCTTAAAGCTTTATCCTTCCTGAGGCACTAACCAGGGCGTGGGACAGAGAACGCGTGTTCAAAGACCATTCCTACGGGTCAGCCACTCGGGGAGGCACACCACACGCCTACTCAATGCTAATGTGAGATTTACCTTAGACAGAGCGTCTCCTCATCGGGGTTACTAATTTCCATTTTTGGAGGAAGACCTGCAAGGAGCCAGCTTCATATATACCTGACTATGACTGCTTACTTCTCACGTTGCATTGATTTAATGTGGTCAGTTCTGGGGCCTAAAAGGAATGTTCAAGACGCACGAGAGGCCTTGTCGAATAGCCACTTGAATATAATTTATTTAAGTTATGGGGGTCGTAATGGGGTCCAAGAAAGAAGATGTTATTGACACAACAGCTTCCATTCAAATTTGCTCAATTCAGCCCAAGTTGCTGAGTTTCTTCATGCACTGGGGCTGCGGGGAGGTCTTTGCAGGAGCTCACGTCTGACGGTGTAGGAGGGTGGTGGGGGAAGAGAGTTACATTCACACAGCAAATAACTACAAGGCAATGTGATAATTACGATAATTATGATATATAAAACTGCTTCAAGCAATGAAGATGGTCTGTGAAAGTTTTTCAGCAAGGAGAGTTGTTTTAGTGTCAGTTGCACCGATGCCCTTCACGGGACACCTGGTAGAACACTTGGCCTCCACACAGTGGGTATATGGAATTCAAATAGGTCACTGGTTGTAGACTCACTGAAAACACATTCCATGGCGCCGCGAAGACGAAAGGAGAGAGGAGGCTGAGACTCAGGTCTGTGGAATGTTCTCGAGCCCTGTGTCTCCAGGGTCCTCATGCCCAAACTGTGGTGTGGTTGGGTTATGCACAAACCAGTGTGCGGCTTATCCTGTGAATTGGGGCGCTCACAGATCTCTTTTTAACCAATGGGAGCCATCTCAGCCACTGAGGTTTGCAAAGGTTTTGGGCATCCCGTGCTGGTGAAGGGGAGGCTGCCCTTTGGTGTGAGGTTTGCCTGCCTCTTCCATCAAGGGGCCTGGTGGGCTCTTACGCAGGCAGAGAATGCTTGCCATTCCTGATATTACTGATAGCTATTTGTAGCCAGAGGGCAGGTGAGCGTCTGCCTTATCTGAAGTTGGTGCTCTGTGTCCTTGGCAATGCTGGCCTAATGGGAAAGCACAGCAAATGTCCAGCTAATTTTCAAAGGTCAGCTATTGACGAAATCAGGTGGGCACGTAAACCCCCTTGGAAATAAAGCAGAAACTATCAAAGATGAGCAAACCCCTAAGATCCAGCTTTGGAAATTAAAAAAAAAATCAGACTCTGATTTCTTGATTTGAGAGTCCTTTATTCTTTGATATTGTCACTGGGATCAAAGAAATTCATTTGATACAAGATTGGTTATTATAATTTGACCATAACATCTTACATTCTACAATTTTTCTCCATACGAAGGAAAAATTTTTGCCAAAGGAAAGAAATTTGATTTTTTTCCCCCTGAAACAACTTCTGGCAAATATTTTGGACTCTGGTTAAACTTAGGTTACACATTTTTTATCAAGAGTTTGCATGTGGTCATCCATCATTGATGTGGGGAAAAAATAATTCCAATAAGAAAAGCACGATTCGGTTTAAAAATTATGCTGTGGTTTTGAGCAGTCAACCCATTGAGCAAGCCACCAATGGGAGGCTTAACTATTTGGCTGTGAGCACATCACCTATGGTCACGTGACCGGCAAGTGAAAGGCTTACAGCTCCAAGTGTAAGGAGATAATAATCACTTTGGGAAGTAAAGGCCAGACAAACCCGGGTGTGCATGTGTGTATGTGTGTGTGTGGTCTCTGGGTATGAGGTCTGTATGCTCTGCTGTTTGGGTAATGTGGACAAGGCTCTGACATTGGCTCGGATAGTGATTGCTGGTGACATTGTGTGTCCCTATTTGTCCTTCCACGCTGGCTGGAGCTCCCTGGGGGAAGGCAGAACTCCTTCTGGAGTTGAGACTGGAGCCGTCTGTCCACCCAGGCCTGGCCACCTGCCCAGGGCAGCCCACCGGTCTTCCTACCTGCTTGCTACCTCCCATTAGGCCCCAGTGGCCTGAATGGCATTTGTCCAGCCTGGTGGGCTCTGGGTGTGCTGCACTCCTGACCCAGTTCTTCCTACACCTCCAGAGCTGGAGCAGGGCAAGTGTCACCAGGGCAGAGAGGACAGGACAGTGGCTGCAGGAGATGAGCTTGGCTAGTGCCCCTCCCTGGGCGGGTTTTGTGGTGTAACATTTTGACTGTGACAGAATCCGATTGGCAGGGGTTGGGGGAAGCAGGTGGGCACAGCCATGGTGTTTTAAGTGGTCCTGTCTCCTCCCACAGTCTTTTCCAGTTGAACTTGCAAGGCTTGTTGGGAGAATTGTGTCCTGTGCCACTCAAGAGCCCCTGAGGTCATCTGAGTGGCTTGACCTTTGCTCTCCCTGCCACTGGTGTCCCTCTGATTTGTCCTTACAGCACAGCCAGGGGCCAGGACACTGGCCAGTGGCAGGGCCAGGGGAGTTGGGTGGGAGGGGAGCCTGGTGTCCGTGATGGGGACTGTGAAGCCAGGAGTTGGGGAAGGCAGGTCTGGGTGCCAACCCTGAGAAGTGAGCGCTTCTGCAAGGAGGAGCCTGTGGGCAGTGGAGCCGGGCCTGGGGCTGCACCGGGAGACCTTGGGGAGGCTGGCAGGGGGCGACCCCTGGAAGGTGTGAGGAGGACAGCCCTCTCTCACCACCAGCTCTCCTGATCTGCTTGGCAGGGACTCTGGGCAGCTGCCACGGAGGTTCCCTCCGGGCTGAGGCCTGCGATGCCGTGCTCGGGAGCACAGGCTTTCCCATGCTGCTTAGCGTTTTCAAGATGGAGGTTTCTGCTCGCAGTTGATTGCCCCTGGCAGCAGGAACCGGGAGCTGGGACTCCACTTCCCTGCAATCGGATCTTCTTCGTTCTCTTTCAAGAGGCTGAGAGCCAGGAAAGCTAGAGATTTTTTTAAAGCCTCCTTCTGTCAAGACTGAGCTTTCAGCTAATTAGATTGGATGGTCACATGGCTCATTTCCAGCTGGCCAGGGAGGGAGCGAGGAGGAGAGGTGGCCTCCTCCCCCATCTCCCTGATCCCCACTGCAGGCACCTGAGGGCATTCACCCCACCCCACCCACACAGACACAGACGCACTCACACTGTGGCACTGGAGAGCAGAATTAGAAGAAATAAGGCAAAGAGTTAAGCAGGGAGGGAGGAGATAAGAGAACGGGCCTTGGGAGAGAAGAGGGGTAGACAGACAGACAGATAGACAGACAGAGGTGGGGACTGAGACTGTGGGGAGGAGCAAGGATGTTTCGTGGACACGCAGCTAAAAGGGAGAAGTCGAAGTCCAGGCTGTCTTGTCTAATGCAGACACTTGTACGGCACACTTGGCTCTCTGTCCTCGAGTCTCTTGACCTCTCACAACGGGGCATGTAGGTCAGCTCAGTCTTGGGGACCAGCCCCCACCCAGCTGTACGGTGAGGAGCGCAGCCTGTCCTGCCGCTCTGGTGTGGCTGCAGGACTCCTAACCTTGCTCTGCTTGGTCAGGCCTACCTGGTCCTGCCTCACCTGGCCTCTCCCACGGCCACTTCCTCATCCTCCCCTCTTTCCCACCCACCCTAGTCTCCTGGTGCTGTCTAGGACTCTCTCCAGTCACCCTCAGGAACTGCCCACCTCTGAGGCCCAAGGCTGCCCCTTGCCTCTCTCCACGGGCATTAATGGCCTTCTGGCCTTGGACTTAAGTTGGCTCTTGGCCCAGTGACACTTGCCTTCTCCTTTCATGATGGGCTGGCCTGGCTGCTGGACCAGCCTGCTCATCTGACCTCTGGCATGTCCTCCCATGCACACTTCTGGCCTCCCAGCCCAAGAGTTGCCCAGGTCCCCGGTCCCACCTTCCTCCACCTCCCTTGGTTGTGACAAGGTGAATGCAGTGGACCACAGGGCTTGGGAAGAAAAGAACATTTATAATTACAACAGTGATAACCACCTCTTTGTTCGTATCAGCTGTACTGCTCCTTGGAGGGGGGCCAGGGGTTTCCTCCTAGGAGCCCAGTGTGCATTGTTCTGGCCCCTCCGCAGACCGGGTAACCAAGCAGGGAGGAGGAGGCTGCCTGCAGTCCCATCTTGCCCTCCAAGGAGTCTGAGACTGGGGACTCCAAAAGAGGTCTGAACTGCAGCGGACTGCCTCCAGCTATTTTTTTCTTTCCATTCTTGGCGGATGTTATGTAAAACAGCCTAATGAGGTAAACATCCCAGACGTGAGAAGGCTAGGTCCCCTGCAGCGCAGCCATTTTCCTTTCCTGTGGCTGCAGCTGAGCCCAGTCAGTGCCTGAGCCCAGCCGGCGTGAGGCTCTCACTGTGTGCAGTCTGCTGTGAGCTGCCTCTTGCTCGCGAGACTGGCATCCATGGGGGTCAGCTAGCAGGAAGCCGTCTCCGGGATTGAGAATACTTGGTAGCACACTCAACCAGTAGAGCATCACCATATGTCCCTTGGTATTCTAAAGTCTTTGCTTTTTTGCAAACTCTTTCACTTCTTTCTGTCCACACCCAGCCCTTCCTTGCAGGGGATGTTATAAACCTTTCAGGAGGCCCACAGCCTGCAGCCCATTGGCTGCCCCGTGCCTGTTCTTCCAGTGGCGTTTCTGTGGCAAGCCAGGCAGAGAACACAAACCCCTTCACGTAGTCTTGCCCTCACCCCTACTCTTGCAGCAGGAACTCATGCCAGATGCTCCTTACCTCTCCCAAAACTTATCTGTGCTCTGTCCCCTCCCCTCGGGGTCCTGCCAGACAACAGCCTTACCACTTTGAAGAGCTCGTTTCCGCTTTCAATGTCTTCTTGGATTACCTTCTCTGATAGTGTTTCTATCTTTCAGAGACCTGCCCGAAGGAATGACAGGGAGGTGAACAAAGGGCATGCGGAGATACTGTGAACTACAACACACATGCAGCTGGCCATCCCACCGACTTAGAGGGCTGGCCCAGCAAGGGGTCCGTGACAGAAACGAAGGGGTCTTAGGAGTAGGGACAGGAGAAAGCCTGGAGCAGAGGTAGGGAGGCATTGGGTACAACCTTTTCCTGTCACAACATTCACGTACTGAAACAAATCTGAGGACCCCTGTGCAGGTGTAATTGCAGTTTTCAAGCCACACTTCATCTGAATGTGCGGGTCCAATTCTGCGCCGGGAATTAGTTGGAAGCGTGGCCTAGAGGCATCTCTCAGCTTCTGCAGATCGGAAACTGTTTTCTTTCTGCTGAGCATACAGATAAGGTCCCTATGAAGGAGAACTGGGCACAACCCCACTGGCATCCTTCATCCATTTGTTCATTTACTCATTCAATATTCATCGGTTGCCTATTCTGGGAGGAGCCCCGTGGTAGGTGCTGGAGGAAGTATTAAAAGGTATTCTGCTTTCCAAATTGGATAATGTATTTCCAGGTGCCAGCCAGGCAAGAGATCAAACTGCCTGTTTCTCGATGTTTATTGACCACCCAGAGAGTGCGGGCTCCTCCTGCCGATGTGCACACCCCACAGGTCCCGGCCTCCACACTTAAATCAGCAAGGAGTCATTGCAGGGGAAACAAAGCAAAATGTAAGACCAAGCTGCCATATCACAGAGGTGTGGCCTGTTCTTCACAGCAAGGAAGAAGTGGGGGTGGTCTAGCATCTGCCTGTCCCCGTTCCTCTAGGGGATCTGTCGCAGCTCCAGGTGCTGAACAAGGCAGGTGATCGCCTTTCCGATAGGTAAGACAGTCCGAGCTCATTGTCCAGGCAAAGCCGCAGCGGGGATGGGGTGGAACCAGGCCAGAAGCTGAGTGTTCCATCGGGCAGGGACAGCTCAGCAAGAAGGAATCTGGGCTGGATGAGACACAGATGTCTGGCAGCAGACGCTTGTCATCAAGGCTGTGGATCAGCAGGTGTGACTGCAGCAGGTGCTCCTTTGGGGCTTTAGGACTGCAGGGGTCAGTAGGGAGGAGGCGTGGCCAAAGGAATGTAGGTTCCAGTCCTCTAAGAAGTCTGGAGTGTTAGGGAGTTAGAATAAGAAACAGAGTTGTGGCTCTGACAAACCCTGTTAGAACTGGGGTAGATGGGTCAGGGTATTGTGGCTGAAACAAGCTGGGAAATCTTTTAAGTCAGAGCAGCAGTTGCAAATTGTGGCCAGGATTGGTCCCGGGTAGGGGGTGAGGCTGCGCTCAGGTCTGCGGCAGGACCATGGAGCGGGGCAGGAGAGAGGCCTCTGGGAACCCGAATGACTTCACAGAAGTAGCAGTCAGTTCCGCATTGTGTCGTAAGGGTCCTATCAGAATCTAGATCAGTGCTTCTCAAAGGGGCCTATGCACCAGCAGCACCAGCAGCATCTGGGAACTTGTCAGAAATGCCAACGCTTGGGCCCGGCCCAGCCCTACCGAGTCAGAGCCTCTTGAGGTGCGGCCCAGGAACCTGGGTGATTCTAAACACGTTCAGGTTTGAGACCTCGTGGCGTGGAGGGCCTCGGTGGTCAGAGAAGACTCAGAGGAGGAGAGAGCGCGAGTGGGCTTTTGATGGCGCCAGCGGGGGTAGTACCGCATGTGGCCCAGCCGCTCACACTGAAGCGGGTCTCTTCGGTTATTTGTGCCATTTGTCTGTTTCTATTTGGTTATGGTGATAAATTACTTTCCTTCCACGTTTCTTTGTGTGTTTTTCGTTTTTGTAGCCTCTACCAGAGGTTTTCTTTCTTCTTCTTTTTTTAAATAATTACTTTATTGTTCTTCTATTACAGTGTCTGCATTTTCTCCCCTCCCCTCCTCCCCACCCCATGCAAACCCACCTCCCTCCCTTGCTTCCACCCTCCCCCTTGGTCTTTGTGTTAATTGTGTAAAACAGCATGAAAGAGGAAAGATGTATAAGACGTATTTCTTTTTTTGTTTTTTTCATTTTGTGTGTTATCTATGACCATCCTACCAAACCCTCCAAATAGCTAGCTCAAATCTCTGTCTCATGCCTTCAACGCCCTCCTTCATTCAGAAATAGCTTCGGGCTCCGTGAAGACAGGGGATGTTGGATTGAGTTCCGGCTCTGTCGCTCTCTGGGTATATGATCCTGGGCCAGCTAAGTGTTTTGAACCCAGTATACTCATCAGTACATCGGAGGTAACATAATACCTGTCTCGAGAGTTATTATAACATTTAAATGAAATACAATGATTCATGCTAAATCAGTTGGTAACTCTGTGAAGTCTGATACCAAGCAGTATTAGGTGCTGTTATTATCGGAACACAGAGCTGCGGCAGACACTGAGGTCCCTGGACTGGGAGGACAGGCTCAGAAATGACATTCATGGACTCAGGCGCTTTTCCATTTGACTCTGCGCAGCCTGGGAGGGTGCGTTTGCCTTGTGCCTGGCTGTGAGTGTTGGTGGGTCTGTTGTGGGTTTGCTGTCTGCACAGGTATGCGTGTGACGGGAGCTTCCGTCAGGTGCTGACGCGTGGGAGTAGGAAGAGGCTGAGAGTATGCTTTGCTGAATGGCAACCGTGTGGTATGTTGTGAAGAAGTTTCGGGCAGAAAATCACCAGTGTTCGGGGTCCTCTGTGGGACCGCAGCCACAGAAGTAGCCTGTCATTTATCAGTCGTGTCCAATGCGCCTGCAGTTTTGACAACAGCATGAGCTCCCAAAGAAGATTTGCATGCTAAGAATCTAGAATGTTACATTTTCAGAGCTTTGAACATAAACATACTCTTGAGTACATTTGTATTGAAATTGTGGAGGGGAGCACAGGATTGACTCCCTCCTACGTGCGGCAGCCCAGCCCTGCCATCTGGGAAGGCTGCAGTTTCCAAAATGTCCCAGGCTCAGATCCTCTCCTGTTCCCAAAATGAAACCACGGATACCAAAAGCGGGTCCTGCGAGAGTGCCAGAGGTGTGGGGAAAGAGGGGCCTGGGGACAGGATGGGAGATGCTGTTCGGGTCCAGGGGAGGCTGTGGAGGTGACATTCCCGTTCTGGGGGAAAGAGTACTCCTTGTTGTCACGTCAGCGCCCATAGCGGGGGCAGGGGTGGTGCTGGCTGTGGTCATGGGTTCTTCCATTCTGTATTACCAGTTAAGAAGGACCAAGAGTTGCAGGGAGATAGGCTGGCTTTGATGCTTGTCAGCCATCAGTTGGGTGGGAAGGAGGCTGCAGCTCCGCCTGGCCTGAGTCGCCTAAGAACTGTTCCATGGCCGTGACCATGGGGAAAAGATGGACCTTAAGTCCTGACAAGGGAGGAGTCCCAGGGAAGCAAGGAGGACCCGAAGTGCCAAGTCCATGGAGTCGGCGGAAGGCAAGAACCAGACCCAAAGTGAAGGGAAGGTGCATGAGCTGGAGCACCTGGAGAGACCACAGAGCACCGCGGAGGCCATCAGCTCTGCTGTGGATCAGGCTGTGCTGACCGGCAGTGTGGGCTAAGGGGAGGAGCCCCAGATTTCTCTGTCCCTGCATGAGCTGATCAGGTCTCAGGACATTTCCCTGGCCATGGTGTCCGTGGGAGAGTTGCCAGGCTGAGTGCATGGGGCGCGGGGTAAGGGCCTCTTGAGATGGTCCTGGGAGCTGACGCCCTGCTGTGCAAAGGCCTTGGGCTGATGTTTGCTGCCATCCGCACCTTCTTTATCTTTCCCTGATAGCTTACTCTGGCTTGAGCTTGGAGGTCATCATGGGCCACGAGGCCTGCTTGGGGCTGGGCCATGAAGGACCTCTCCCTGGAATTACGCCTTGCCCATGCAGAGCTGGAATTCTGTGTTTGTGCCGGGGTGGGGGAGGGGGTAGAGCCGAGCCTTAGCCAGTAATAGCGTTGCTTGTCTTGCTTCATATGTATCTAACGAGCCTCTCGTGGAAGGTTGGTATAGGATAGAGTGCAGACATTCTCGGATTCTTTACAATCCAACGTTTCAACCAGCATCATCCAATACGACTTTCTGCAACAAAGGAAATGATGTATAAATCTGCATTTCCCAACATGCCAGCCGCAAGCTACATGTGACTAGTTAGCTCCTGAAATATGACTAGTGCACCCAAGATATTGAATGTCCAATTTGATTTAAATTTAAATCCTCGCATTGACCAGTGACCACCATATTGACAGAGCAGTTCCAAACAAACACTCCTCAGATTTTTTTTTTTTATAGATTCTATTTCCAAATCACAAACTGTCAACTATGAACATTTATACATTGAAAACAAAACCCGATAGCATATCTGTGTGCCCCGGCCCTTTAGGGTCTCGTCACTACCTGTGCCTGCTCTGGGTCGGGCTGTCACAGGTTGGGCCACCTGGGGAGCTGACTCCGAGGTGGAGTTTGGCAGGAGGATGTTTATGAAGGCGTGCCCCTGGGACCCACATTTGTGGAAAGGAAGGGGCGGAAGCAGGTTTGACAGAGGGAAGTCATGCTCTGATGCAGGCCCGTGACACCCCTCAGAGAGCTCTGGTTCTCTGGTGGCCCCGAGAGTGTCCTGGTGGGCCTGGCTGTCTGGGCTCATCCTCCCACACTGGTTACTTCTTGGAGGCGGGCTGCCAGGAGAGACGTGACCTTGACCTGTGGCCCTGTGTGTCTGAGCAGTCCCTGTCGGGGCCAGTCCCTGATGGCTGACAGCCCTCCCAGGCCTGGGGCCTCAAGTCCTTCCATGAGGGGGGCCTGGGCAGTGCGCCAGGGTCCACCGTGCAGGCATTTGACTGAAGTGACTCTTCGAGGTTGCCACGGCGGTGACTGAGACTCAGAGATGGAGCCGCTCGCCCAAAGCTACAGCCGCTGAGAGACAGAGGCTTCTGTGACAGCAAAATTCATGCTCTCTCTGCACTCCAAGGGGCCCCACCTGTTCCTTATGAGATAATCCTATTTGTTTGCACCTCTCCCCTCTCTGCCTGTTTTCCCAAATATGCTATTTTTTTCATTATCCCAAAGGATGGCCCGGCTTCATTCTCCACTCCTCCTCTCCCCACCACCAGCTACTCACCCTCCATCCCATTATCGAAGTAAACGAAGATCCCACCCCCACCCTGCTCCGGAGCGACTGGGCTAGCTAGCTCCCCTCCGTCAGAGAGCACTACTATTCAAAAGAAATGAAAGGCGGTGATTTATTTTCCACTTCTCTGTTTTTCTTTTTCATTTAATTACTGGTATCACAACAGGATTTTTTTTTCTCTTGCTTTTCATTGCAAATGTATAGTATTTTGTCCACATTATGAGTTAAATAGGCTTTTGTGGACTAGTCTGGAAACCCAATCACCATTTATAACAGACACGACTACTCTGGAAATGGCTTCTGAATTCTAAATAACTGACTTATAAATGAGGTTTCAGAATGGAGCTCCTTTCAAAGCTGGAGACCATCTCTTTGAACTTTTCTAGACCAGTGTGCCTCTAAGCGGTCTCGCTGCACCCCTCTTCCCTGCATCTGTTGGTCTTCGGCTGGATCCCCCGAATCAGACGCCCTCCGAGGGGTGAAAGCCCCTGTCCCTGGTTCTCAGCAGCTGCTGATACAGAATTAATTAATGCCCCGTGAGGGGACCTGTGTAGGCTCATCTGAAATCCGACACCCAGCCGAGAGGCTTCCAGCATCCTTGGTGTGACTTATCATTCCGTCTCAGGCCCCACCTCTCCCTTCATGTTGGCAAAAGGAGACTAATTATGTAACAGTTCCCTGAGGCTCTCGGCTTGGACACCTGGCACCAAATTAGAAATGAGCAGTCAGAGGGGGTGTGTGTGTGTGACCTTCTGAGGCTGAGGCGGCCACACATGGGTGTGGGGTGACACCCCAGGGGACCTACATCAGCGTTTGTGTTCCACACCCAGTCCCTCCACCTTACTTCTGGAGCTTCTAGATGCTGCACAGTTGCCAGGGAAACCGAGAAAAGGAATTGTACAAAAGCTACCTCCTCCCCAAGCTCCTGGGCACATCCTCCTGGGGGTGGGGGTGGAAGAGAAGGAAGGGCCGGTTCCTGCAGGCAGTGAGTGGGGGAGCAATGCCACCCTGAGCCAGCACCCCGCCTTCCACCCCTCCTGCTCCCATCTGGCTTTGTCTGAGTGTCACGCCAGCATCACGAGCGTTTTACGTTCTGTGGCCCTTCCCCCACCCGCCGTTGCCATCAGGGCCTACCTGCCCCAGAGGATCTTTTCATTTCCTGGAAGTAAACATGTCTTCTCCGCATCTCCACTCTGGAATAGAGCAGGGGCCTCTGGTTTCTGGTTAAGGTTTGAAATCCAGTTGTTTAGCTTGGAGTGACAGAAATACGCAATTAAAAAATCACTACCTGGGCCCCATTTCCTCATTAAATTGGAAAAGAGGGACGGGGATCCTGGTTTCCAGTTCTTTGCCACGCTGAAGAACAAGGGGCTATCTTTGGTCACTCTCGGAATGACCTGGCAGGACCCCCACTCCCGGTGTTTACTGAGGGCCCGTGGCGTGCACAGCGTTGAACTAGCAGTGAGAGAGAGGCCTTCAGGGGACCTGCAGGCTGCTCTGTGAGAGAGGCCGCAGGGGCCAGTGCTAAGGGACATGCGCAAGCAGCGTGTCATCAGCAGTGTCCAGAGGAGGGAAAGACCGTCTCAGCCCAGGATAACGGGGCAGGAATAGAGCCGTGTGAAACGGGCCTAAAATTCTTCATCCGTTAAATTTGTTGAGTTTCTGCCCTTTACCAAGAACTGTTCTTGGGACTAGAAGAAGCAGGCAGCCATTCTTGCCCTCATGGGGTCTGCATTCTGGTGTGGTGATAATTACCACTTACTGAATGCCTGACGTGGGCCCACGGCTGAACTGCGTCCCAGAGCTGCAGTATTTCTCTAGTTCCTTCACTGTCCTCTGAGGGGCGTATGTATCTATCGTACCAATGAGGAAACCGAGGCTTACAGAGGTTTGGGAACTCATGGTAGAGCTGCATGGTGTGAGCGTCATGGCCTGTGACAGCTCAGGAGATGCATCTGTCGGCCGTGGATGGGATGGATGGACATGGGTGGAGTCTGAACTCTAAGGAGCCGTCTGTGATATTCCAGGCCTGAGGTCAGCGGCCTGGCCTGACCGCTGTGCTGTGTGGATACGTGGGACTTGATGAAATCTAGAGGTGCGGCTGCCGCCTGCTAAGTGGGTGTGTGTGCGCTGGTGCTTTGTGGGGGGCCTGAGGTTCTGAAGTGAGATGACAAGGTCGAAGGAGCTACTGTATTTTTTGGACCATAAGATGCACTGTTCCCCCCAAATTTGGGAGGAAAATGGGGGTGTGTTTTATAGTCCAAATGTAGCTGAATTATAGTCTGAATGTTATTTATGTTATTAAATATTTTACCACATTTTTTGCTTCAAAATTTTTTTTCCCTATATTCCTCCTCTAAAACCTAGGTGCATCTTGTGGTCCGAAAAATATGGTAGTTTCTAACACGCTTGCTAGAGGGACATAGTGGCTGTCTTTGTCCCAGAGAACAATCCGCACGAACTGCGGGCACAGAATCTGGGAAAAGACACTTTCCTTGAAGCATAGGAAAGAATCACTGTTATTTTGTTGGGTGTACATTTTCCTTTCGGTGCACATTAGGTGCACATAAGGTGTGTTCATTACATTCAAAACCCAGTCCAATTCAGCATCTGATGAATGTCTGAATCATATATGTCCTTGGTCTTCGAGTCTCAAGGCTAACAACTATTTTCATTCTGTTATGAAGACCACTTTGATCATGGCCATTAATCTATGAAATATATGTTATGTTTACTTATTTATTTTTAAATTTTTATTTATTAGAGAGGAAAGGAGCGGGAGAGAGAAGCATTGATAGGTTGTTCCGCCTATTATTGGTACTCTTTGGTTGATTCTTACATGTGCCCCGACCGGGGATAACCGACAACCTTGGTGTATCAGGACCATTCTCTAACCGACTGAGCCACCCAGCCAAGGGCGTGTTATATTTATTTAAATAAATTTAAATATACCAAGCTCCTCAAAAATTTTTTTGGGAATAGAATTGTTCATTGTAACATGATTCACAAACTCACTAATTACTCATGAACTCGGATTTAAGAAGATAGTACATTTTCTTCTCTTTTGATTTTTAAGCTGGATTCTTACCTGGGGATCGTGACGCGGCGGGAGAAAGTAGCTCGTACTTACTCTCAGAAGAGGGCTTCTTCTGCCTTCGCTGCCAATTGGAGCTGTGAATAATTCAACATGATCCCAGGCTCCTCTTTCCTTCTTTGAGGTTGAGCTCATTAAGATTGCATGGCCCGAGGACACCAGGGAGGAAATGGCTGGCTCTCTCTGCGTGGGCCGTCAGAATCTCCAGTCTCATAACAACCTCAGCGCTCGCTCTGGGGACCCTGAGCTGCCACCAGCTGGCAGTGACCAGTGGGCGAGTGCAGTGTGTCCCCAGCATATGCTGGACTTCCTCCATTCCCTCGCGGCCACGCTGGTAGTGCCTGGAAATGGGATGCTACAGTCTCGGTGCTCACTATTGATCAACTTAGTCATCATCGTCGACCCGGTCATTAAGTATTTATAGTTTACTGCGCTCAGGGGAAGCGCTGAGCAGACCGGGCACCCTTTTAGAAGCTTTCCAAGACTGTCTAATTCATCTCTTTCAGTGACTGGAATCTCCAGAGGAAGCATCTAAACTTAAGAGTCAATTGATTATAGCTAGTATTATGGGTTTTTTTTTGGGGGGGGAGGGGAGGTTTGATTATACTACTCAGAATCTTTAAAAATAATTTTTGAAAAATGCTATGGTTTTCTGGAAACATTTTTCCATGGGTCACTGCGTAAAGTGTCTAAGATCAGATAGGATTCAACGGAAGCTGGAAGTGGTGGGAACCAGCTGCGTCTCCAAGCCCCACAGACTTGGGCAATCCTAGTTTAGAGTTGTCAGGGAGGGTGAAACCTAACGTGAAATCTGGTTAATCTTAAAGGCAGGGAGGAAATCTGAGACAGGCCTTGTCACCCAGTGCCATTCTAGACAGCAGGCATTTGCCTGCCATCTGAATCCTTTAAGTCTCTGGTGTAACCCTTGTGTCTATACACCCAGGCTAATCCTAGCTCCTTTTTCCTTCCTTGTTAGATTAGTGTTTTCCCCTCCTCCTATTTTATCTTTTTTGATCAGCTTATTTCATTTCTTTTGATTAGCAAAACAAAACAGTGTTATGGAAACATGTGACAGAAAAGTATAAAAGAACAGAAGAACATCATCTAAAATTCCATCACCAAGAGACAAATTACTGTGGTAGTATATGTCCTTTTGCATTTCTTTCCATGGTGTAAATAACACTTTATATTTAATCCTGTATCCTGAATTGTAGTTATAAGCATTTCCCCTGGTCATCAAAATGTTCATAAATATAATTTTAATGGTATCATAATATTTTACCCCATATACACACTGTAAAAAATATATATGGTAAAAAAAATATATATATATATATATAATTTACCTAATGTTTCCCCTAAAATTAAACATTTATATTGTACTATTTGGGGGCGGTTATGATAATGTTGTCATGGTAATCCTTGTGCACAAATCTTTGACCATAATTTTGGTAATTTGTTTCAGATAAATTCCTAGAACAATGATCTTTGGTTCAAAAGCCATGTTTTTGTTTTGTTTGTTTTTTTTTGTTTCTTGATATATAACGCCAAATTGCTCTCCAGAAAAGTTAAGCCAGTTTATTCTTACCTAATTTTGCCTACTTTGAAAATTCTGTTTTTCACTCAAGTAGGAGAAAGGTTGGATTTGAAGAAATGGTTATTAGCCACTGTGTTTTGCCTTTGTCAGGTTCTCTCTCCATTTGCTTTGCCTTTCCTTTCCAGTTACCTTCCTTTTCCTCACCCCGAATAAATGAACCCATGTTCAGAATGTGTGCCTCTTGGCTACTTCCCCCCGGCTGGTCTCCCTTCCCCATCCCCCCTGTGTAATCCTTTGCTGCCTCTTGGATTAGAGGCATGAAGCCCTCGCTGGTGTTCAGAAAAATGACGCTCACTAGCTAATTGAATGGGTTCAGGAACATTCGGGAATTTATGGCTCTTGGAGTGGTTAATATTGCTCCTCGGGAAGCTCCAAGAGGAGTGAGACATTGTCTTGTTTGCATCTGTGTCTCCAGCACCTAGTACAGAGCGGGCACATGCAGGCAGGGCAAGGTGCTGGGTGTGTTACCTGCGGAGTGAACAGACAAAGCCCCTTCTCGGTTCCAGATTCTTTGCAAGGATTGGCTCTCCTGCCCCACAGCTATATCCCTGAGCTCATAAAAAGAACAAAAGGGCTGCCAAGAAAATTTGAAATTAATTTGCATTTTGCAATTTGTACAAAAATGTAATTAGATTCCTTCTCCAGAGGTAATCCATTAATGTAATCAATGATTGTAGTGACTCAGTGTGTATAACCTTAAAAAATTGCTGATGCCTCATAAAAATAAACACTGGCTCAGTCAAAGATTTCTGCACCCAGTACCAGACATCTCTCTGTTTTCCTTTTGTGGGAGGCATGATATCTCCTCTGCAGCACCCCCATTTAGAGAGAGAAGGCAGGCCTGCTCCCTGGGGGCTGGAAGGGCCCCCTCAGTGACCGCACCTGCAGGGCGGAGCAGCCTGGCCCTCACCATTAGGCAGTTCTCCCACGGCTGGCCAGCCGGTGCTTTGGATAATCAACCACATGATCTAGTCAGCATTGCTTTTCCCGTACAATTTAACTCTTACTTGGAAAAAAAAATGTAGGTATAAATTAAGTACTAATGAACTCATGTAAACAGAGGGAATCAACTTTTTCCTTCCGCCTCCTGTAACCGCCTTCTTCTTTCTCCTGCCAGAAAGCTTTCCCTAACTCAGTGACATTCGCAGATCTGCAGCCACCCTGCCTGAAACAGCAGGCACGCCCACGCCCATCAGGGGCCCTGCTGCACAGCCCCTAGGGGTCCACCCGTTGGGCTCTGCACTGGGGAGCACGAGACTGGTAGCAGAGACGTCACGGCCTGAGCACAGCTGTGAGCTGCCCTCGCTCATAACCAGGGGGAATAGATGATGTCAGTTCCATTAGTTGGAAAGTTCTTCTGTGAGTCGGAGCAGATGGAGGGAGAGTGTATTGATTAGCACATGGTAATCTTAGAGGAGTCCTATCAATTCTGAGATTCAGAATCAATCTTCTATCCTCCTCTCTCCAAGGGGGTTCAGGCGCCCCTCCAGTGCATGTCATTGTCAGCACACTTTTTATTTTGTATTAACAATGATTTGCTGCCATGGCTTGCCTACCCTCAGACAAGGGACGTGTCTCATCCATCTTTCCATCCCAGTGTCTGGTATGATACCTGGCACATAGTAGGCACAAAAAACATTGCTTTCATTAAAAGAAGTTAAAGGGTATGAGAGTGGAGGGGTTAGGTGCAGGGTTAACTTGAAGCATGATGGAGCCGACTCTGAGAACTGAAGGCAGAATTTACTTCTTTCAGCGGGGCGAGCTCTGTTCTGAGGAAGAATTTTCTCCCTTTTCTCTGTTAACCCTGGAAACCTTTCTCCAAGTGACAGTCCTCTAGCACTCCACCCACGTTGGGCTGGCCCTTCTCAGGGGCTCCCATGCATGTCAGCACAGACGGATGCTGAGAGCTGGACTGGGGGTGTTAGAACATCTATGCCCCCTGGGGTGTGTGTTCTGTTAGGGAAGCGTCTGTCACACAGATGCTTCTGGGAGGTCGGTGTTTGGAAAGCCTGGATCACTTTGCCTTGTAGCTCTGCTAGTCAATGGGATGTGGAGACTTGCATGCATCCCACCCCACCGTGAGTTCTCCACTGAAAAACACTTCTCCTGTTTGAAAAATGGGCATCACCTAGTCCAGTTTCTCTGACTTCATTGTCTCTATCATGTGAAATAGTCCCTGGGGCAGAATTTCCAAACTGTGGGCCAGGGGCCACCAGCAGCCGAATTACCTGAGTGGGCTTGCAAAGCAGCAGACTCTGGTTCTGCAAGTTCAAGGGACTGAATCAATATTGGGAGCAGGGCCCAGGAATCTGCATTTGAGCAAACTCAGCTGATATTCCTATGTGCGTGCTAAAGTTGGATAACTCCTGCCTGTAGGGCGTGGGGAGTTGGTCTCCCTGGGAGAAGTGGCCCTAAAAGATGTGTGGTCCAGATGGCACCAAGGGATGGTGACTGCCCCCCTGCCATGGCCTGCCTCTTGTTGGTCCGTAGTTGTATATAAAGCCTGTGATACGCATCACCGGGGTTAAAACATGAATATGATGCTGCCTCTGTCCTCCATTGCTTAGAATGTAAGGTCTCTATTCATACGTAAATCCCTTCAACACAGGGCATCCTGGGGCAAATCAAATGCTGTAAAAATGGGGAGGAGGTGAGGTCACCTTTCTGAGGGTAGGATGGTGTGGTGAGAGTTAATGGGAAGAAGGACTCGATCGGGACCTTGAGGAACAGGTAGGACTTCCCAGGCAGATGTGGCGAACAAAGGCTTTCTAGGCTGATGTGGCAACCTGAGCAGAATCCCGGAGATGCAGAGGAGGGAGGGGTGTCTGAGCAGGGGGAGGAGTCCCATGTGTCTAGGAAGGAGAATACACAGGGCTTTGTGATGGGGGAAGAGGCAGAAGTAGGGGTACAACTTGAGTACATCAGGACTCTCTTCTCTTGGCCCAGGATCGCTCTGAAACTGTGCAGCAGGGTCAGACGCAGTCACATCCTCTGGGTACAAAGCCCAGTCCAGGGCTTGGCCCGACTGTGCTATTTCCCCGCTCTTGGGTTGCTAAAACCCTTATTCCCTTGTGTCCTCGCATGCCCCAGGCCCTCAAAATAGTCCGTGCCGTCTGCGCTCTCTTTTATGGGGCAGAGCCAAGCCTTGGTGAGCGCGTGGACGACGCACAGAGAAGAGAAACAGTCTGGTCAGTTCTGCATTGTCTGCGGGGCTGGGACAGCCGTGGGAGGTGCTCAGTCCAAAACACTGGGTGATCCCGGAGGCATTTATATTTGGCTTTGAGGTGCACAGCGTGATTGCTCGCAGCTTTTCCTCCCTAACTAGGCAAGCATTCAAATGAGGTGGCATTCAAATGAGGTGGCATTCAAATGAGGTGGCACTCCCTGAACACACGCCACCAACTTCCAAGGGCACATAAAATAAACCTTACCAAGTTTTATTTTAACATGAATTATTTCCATTAGCACTAGTTAGAATATTCTGGAATACCAGCGTTAAGAGATCCCCATCATATTGGTTTCCATGGCAAATGGACTTCCGGCTGCACATCTTCATTTGGGATTGATTTTTCATGAAGCTGAGAGCAGTCTTTACCAAATTCAGAATCATTGAATAAAGCCTTCTGATATACTGTGGTAAGGGATGTGCTGTTGTGTCCTGGTGGGTGTCGAATGCTTCCAGAAGAATGATTTCTGAGCCTGCGCTGCAGTGGACACAGAAGGCTAGGAAAAGCCGTTCATGGTTCTAATTCCCCTTTGAACTTCAGTTTCCAGTAAAGTACAGTCACATGTAAGTTACGAGATGTACTCAGCCCATGTGTAGACAGCATAGAATTTATAACCATCAATAAAAGCATTCATCTTGAACTTATTAATCTCATCATGGAATTTTATAGCTAGGAGGGATGTGTGAGATCATCTAATCAAACTTTTATCATTTTAGCCATGAGGCCCAGAGAAAGTTAAGGATCTTGAGGATGTAGTCTTCGAGTGTGTTTGTGGGACATAGGCTAGCTAAAGATGGGGGAGGAAAAAAAAAAAAAAAGGTGGACCAGTTACCAAAACAAAAGAAAGCCCCAGACTCTCCAAGGATCAGGCTAAGTTGTTTATCATAGCTCAGTTTGAGGTCAGGGGTCCCACTCGTGAACAGTGGGGGTCCTGGTGCTTTGGATCTTGCTTTCTCCCCCAGGCACACGGTGCTTTTCCACCGGCTTCAGGCCTGCCGTGGACCCACCGGCCTTCCTGGTCCTCGGTGCGCGTTTTTCCTTAGGCCTGCCTGCTGTTCGCTTTTCTAATAAGAGCAGACAGAAGAGCACACGAGGGAGCTTTTCTGTCTGTCCAGTCACCAGCCAGAGTCAACTGGATGAGAGCAAGCAAAGCAGACCGGAGCCCCTGAGAGGCTCTGAGATTCCAAGTACTCTGGGATGCCCGCCAAGCAAACACTCCCACCTGGAGGTCCCCGAGGGTGGAGGAAGGGTGTGTGTTGAGGGAGAGAAGAAATGGGAAGGTTCCCCAGCATCCCTGACTAATGCACTCCTGAATCGAAGATGTTACCCCGGTCAGGTGGAAGGGAACAGACAGAGGGAAAGGTGGGAAAGGGAGGGGAAAGCGAGTGTGAATTGTGGGGTGGTGGTGGTCGGGGGTGTCAGACCCCCGGGAGGAGTCACAAGAGACCTGAGCATTTCTTCGTTAGCCCCTGTGCAGAAGGAGACAGAACACGGTGGGCGGGCAGGTGCTGGGGCGTCGTATTCGTGCCCTCTGTGCTCATTGGGAGAAAGTAACGGCAGAGCCAAGCCAGCCTCCTGCAGCCCACATCTTCCCTAAGTATGTCAGCTCATTTGAACGGTACTGTCTGGGTCTCCCCGATGAGAGCGGTGATGGCACACGGGGCCAGCGAGGGACTAGGGTAAACTCACTCCGAGGAAGAAGGGAAGGCGGGGGAAAGAAACTGGTTAGAAATGCCTTGCGAGTGGGAAGAGTCAATGGGGAAACTATTCGAGTAGAAAAATATAGGTAAATATTTATCTGCTGCCCTGATGGGGGAAAGATTCTCTAAGCTTAAAGGATATCATGAAAGAAAACATTGACAGGTTTGTCTACATCCAGATGAAAAGCTGTGCAGACCTCACATTAATAAAAAGATTAAATGGCAAAGGCACTGGGAAGGTGCTTTGAACATGATAGACAAAAAGGAGCTTGCTTGATGTGGTCCGAGGATGTGCTATGCTACAAGGTTTAGAGCCCAATAAACAAATGTGTGAAAGATGTGAACAGGTTACACAAGGGAACTCTGCATTTCTGATAAACGGGAAAAGTGTTCCCTTTCACCAACTCATCTGAGATGCAAATTCGTATGTTAATAACATGCCTTTCTTTTTGCCTAACAAATTAGAGAACACTCATTCATTGTGGGTGTGTCGGTGGGAGATTAAACCGATATAGCAGCGGTCCCCAACCTTTTTGGCACTAGGGACCAGTTTCGTGGAAGACGATTTTTCCACAGACCGGGTGGGGGGAGATGGTTTCAGGATGGTTCAAGCGCATTGCATTCAAGCTCGCCTGCTATGCGGCCCGGGTCCTCGCAGGCCTGGCCCTGTACCAGTCTGCAGTCCACAGATTAGGGAGCCCTGTGATATATAGGCTTACTTGAAATAAATTTGGTCATATTTATTGAAAGTCTTAGCATGTTCATACCCTTGGACGAGGTAATGTCATCGAAGGGCCTCTATCCTAAGGAAACAATCTGAAATATACATAGAAGTTTTATATTCAAATTGTTCATCACTAAAAAGTGCTAATGATCTTAATGCTCAAAATGGGGATCAGAGTGAAATAAATTCTGGTTCAGTCATGTTGTAGGTGATGCTGTAACCATTAAATGGGATGTTGGTGCAGAATTCTTAAAGATACAAAGACATGTTTACATATTGATTGGTAACTCAAAAAAGCAGGATGCAAAATTATATGTAGATGATCTTCCCAATTAGAATGTTACAAGGAAATACGTGCATGGTAAAGGGCTGTGGGGAAATAAACCAAAAGGTTAAGCGTGGTGTTAATGTCCAGGTGTTGCAATTATGAATGCCTTTTTTCAAAAGTTTCTTTTGCCTGAATGTACTCTTTGGAGTAAAATGGCAACGGCAACAAAACCTTACCCTGTATTTTGAAAGGACGGGAGGATGTGACTGGGGCATGTGGAGAAGCAGCGCAGGAGTTGCAGATGTCCTTAGCTTGGGAGCTGAGTGAGGCAGTCCTGCAGCTGCCCCCAGGGTCGGAGCCCCAGGGGGTGGGGCGGCTTGTAGACGGAGGGGAGTCCTAATCCAAAGCCCAGGAGCAGACCTGAGATGGGATTGGAAAGGCCTTGCTTCTCTGCGGCGGCAAAGGTGGGCAGCTCAGTGGTGGTCAGTGTTACAACCTCCAGGGCTTGGGGAAGAGACCACCGTGGGGGGCCCTGGAAGACCTCCACGGCTTCTCCCCTGGTCTGACTTATGGTGCAATACAATGCCATACTTGTGATGTACCTCGATTGTGTGAAACCTGCACCCCAAGATTCTCTGTGCTGTAGAGAAAAATACCTGTGCTTTTGATCTAAAGTATCAGGTAGGGAGGTAGGCTTTCAGACAAAATCAGAAACCATGTAGAGACCAGGAACCCAGAAGAGCCACCTGTGGGAGAAAGACTCCCCCTCTTTGTGACGGCAGTGGTGTGCGAACCTAGGCAGACTGCAGCGGGGAGGCGGCTGTGAGTTACCTGGCCCGGTAGCTGTGTGCCTGTCCAGGCCCGAGACCAGCAGAGCACGTGCTGCCTGGTGTCTGTGTGGTGAGGGGTGTAGTTTATGGTCACGCAGCACAAGTTAACTGGCCCCTTTGGAATAGCTGAAGCCACATCTCCGGACTTACTAGCGAAGTCTGGTAAGAGCAAAGGGCTCTAACTAGGAGAGAGAGCCAGGCACACAGGTAGGTGAACTCTTGGGTGTCAGGATTTCTTCTCTCTGTGCAACAAAGCAGAGACTGACACCATCACCACGACTGTGAGGGGCTGTGGAGCTGCCAGGAGCTTGGCATTTTTGTATAGCTGACCCAAATATCCCGACTTCCTTCCTGGGCCCAAATGCATGTGCGGATGTGTGCACAACTGTGCGTGCCTACAGTACACTTTTGCTATAATGTTTTATTCACCTCTGGGATACCTAAGTTGGTTTCGCTGGGAAGCAGACTGCTTAGCAGTTCAGGGAACTGTCACAAAAATACCATAGATTGGGTGGCTTATGCAACAGATACTTATTTTCTCACAATTCTGGAGGCTGGAAGTCCAAGATCAAGGTGCCTGCAAATTCATTCTGATGAGGACCTCCTGGTTTGCAGATGGCTGTCTTCTTGCTGTGTTCTCACCTGGTGGAGGGCGGAGAGAGGAAATAAGCTTCCTCATTCCTTTTCTTACAAAGTCACTAATCTCATCATGAGAGCTCCACCCTCATGACCTAGTGACCTGCCATTACCTTTAAGGTTTCGACATAGGGATTTGGGCAGGGGCACAAACGTTAGCACGTAGCACAAACCTTGAGACCCAGCTTTGCATGCAAGGAGTGGGGAAGCCGGACTGGGCAGAAGGAGCAGCTGGCGGGTAATGGATTTGCAACAAAGGCCTCAGCCAATGGCACAGGGAGCCCTGGAGCTGGGATAGCCCTTCAGAGTGTCGCGAATTGAGGGACGAGGCCGGGCCTTTGCATGTTCTCATTGATCTGTCTCTGGGTGCAGGCCGTTACTGGCAAAGGGTCTAATCGTGCCAAGGACAACTCCTAGGGAGAGCCTCCGCCGGCAGCTCTCAGAGTAGCCAGAGGACCGAGTGCCTCAGTGCTGAAGGGGGATCCTGGTGGCGTCCACAACACCCGCCTCAGGGACAACGGGAGTTTCCAAACGCCTGTATTCTAAAAACTGTTCGTCACCCTGGGCCAATGTGTGGCAGTTTCCATCAACAGACTAGCTGACCTGATGGTCCTAGTCATTGCATCAGGGGTCTGGAGTGCCAGGGCGTGGAGTTACCCACAGCACCTCGGGGGCCCCGCCTGTATTCTGACCCGAGTGACCTCAAGCCTGTAGGAGTCAACGTGGGCCACTTGGCTGCTGCTTTAGGAAGCCGAACTGGCCACGTTAGGACAGCTCTGTCCAATAGAAAGAGAATGTGAGCCACAGATGAAAATAAAAAGCCCATGGGTGAAATTAACTTTAATAATAATGGGGTTTAATCTAATGTAGTAAAAATTTTATTTCATGTAATCAATATTTTAAAAATAATTTAATAAGATTTTTACATTTTTAATTCTTTGGTAACTAGGTCTTTGAAATCCAATGTAAGTTTTATAGCTTCTATTTGGACGAGCCACATTTCAAAGGCCACTGTATTGGATAGCCTTAAAATGTCATTTCTTCCTGCTAGAAATTCCATATCTCCCATTTAAAAAGTTAAAGTTTTGGGGGGCAGGGTTAGGAAGACAGTAATTCAAATTCATCATCATTATTATCTAAAAAGATGTACAAAGGGTAGAAGTGGATCTGTTTTGTGTGTTCAGTACTAGGAAGGCTACTTAGATTGGTACTTACTTTCCAGAAGCTTCTAAATTTCTGCTCTAGTGTTATTATTGACTTAGATTCTAAATGTCTATTATCAGCCTCCAGCTCAGCGTCATCTGGATTTTGGGGGAAGCTTCAAGAGATGATATAGTTTATGATTAACTGAAAATAAACCAACAAAACAGAACCCACCACCATCCACAAACCAGCAGCAACCTTTGGGTTGAGAAGTAGAAGATATTCTCTCTTCTGTGGGTGATGATATTTTCTCCTTTCCCAAGGTACATAGTGATTTTCTCTGTTGCAAATGAGGACAAGAATTTTCATGATTACAAATTTTACTTTTAAGAATATTTTTGGACAAAACTTCCTGATCAGTTGGATTGCGTTTTCACCCCACAGAGAACACTATATAAGTGAGTGAGGTATACGGTTCTGTGCCATTGGTGAACCCCAGGATGGATTTTCAGCGACAAGCACATGACCTGGTGAACTGGTTTGCTCTCGTTTACATAAAGCAGGCTGCTTTCTTCCCGTCTGCTGCTCTGAGCTGTGTTCCTTTCGCTTCTCCACGTCTCTTTCTTTCCTCCTCCTGGCACACCGGTGCCTGCCAGTCTTTGGCAAGTTCTCTGAAAGGTGGGTGCTGCTGAGGCTGCACTTTGGACTTGCTGCCCCATGGTTTCTCCCAGCTGGAAGCCCATAGAAGCCCTCTGTGAGTTCAGAGCGCGCTCCCTTCCTCTCGGGTCCCCTTTTGATCTTAGGAAAGTTCCTGCCTCTCCTGGCTCATCTTATTCCAGGAGTCAACAAGACAGAGTATCTAGAATTTACCTGACTCCTCAGCTATGAGCTCCAGCAAGATTTGGGGCACACGGCGATGCTGGTTTCCATTGGAGCTCTCTCAGACAATTTCCTCCAGGACCGTGCTGCCCAGCAGAGAGACGTGATGTGGGCCATGGACCTAACTAAAACATTTCCAGTAGCCCCATTTAAAGAAGTAAAAGTACCAGTTGACAATAAATTTAATAATATATTTTATCTCATATATCCAAAATTTCTGAACATCTAACTCATGTAAAAAATTATCAGTGAGCTATTTTATTTTTTCTAAAAATATATATGCGAAGTCTTCAATATCTGGTAGGGATTTTCCACTTAGAACACATCAGAGTTTGAGTGCTAAATTTTCAACAAGTATACTCAATTCGTATTTAGATTTCTTTATAAGATTTACAATGGAAAATGTGGATTCCTATGTCCAAGGCGTTCCAAAACACTTAAAATTTTTTCCATAATGAAATTGAGTACCAAAAAAATCAGATTTAAAAAATATTTACATCCATAAAACTGGTTTATCCTTTTTAAAAGACTCTATTTGACTTTGAAGCAAAGTGAAAATACTCCTATCAAGTAAAGTTGTGTTTAATAGAAGACTTTATATTGCTTTCATTTTCAACTTCAACTTAAGTTTAGTTACAATTATGTCAAATTAAACATACATTCTCCATCACACTCACCACATTTCAAATGCTCAATAGCCACTTACGGCTAATTTAGAAGATTTTAAAGCACTGTTGAATTGAAAAGAACAAAATATAAACAGAACTTTATAGTGATTTCCCTACAATACTCTATGTAGCTATTTTTTTACTAATAAAATAATTTCCCTTTTATTAAAAAAATAAAACACTTTTTTCATTGTTTTCCATGGAACCTGAATTGACATGCTCTATGTCATTCACGCTCCACTATTTATTGCTTCTTGACTTATGCAAATTGTCTTACTCTTCCTTTTCTTAGTATTTTATCAGGGACATGTATACGTATGTATGTATGCATGTGTATATATATCATACACATGCATGTATATATGTGATGCACATGCATGTATATGACATTGATGACTGCTGAGCTCCTAACTGATCAGGGCGGTGGTTGCTGAAGGTGGGGCACCTTCTACATAGCTATTTTTAAGTTTCTTTTAAAATGTGCATGTGCGCACACGTCTGTCTGTCTGTCTGTCTTCATTAACTCCCCCCCCCCCCGACTCTGCATCTGGGATTATAACTGCCGTTTTTCTCCCCTCTAATTGCAATGGGCCTTGCTTCCTGCCTTTGTGATATCATTTCATCTTGCCCTCCACCCAGCGTTTTTATGTCCACTCCATCCTCTTTTCATATCGGAGTTTCTTCACGAACTAGTCACTAAGTCTGTATTTTTTTAAAAAATAGATTGTATTTTCTAGAGCAGTTTTAGGTTCACAGCAAAATTGAGTGGAAAGTACAGAGATTCCCCATATACCTGGTACGCCCTCCTCCCCCACAGCCTCCCCCTGTAGCATGGGACTTGTGCTACCACTGACACCTCACAGGCACCCTGAGTCCAGGGGTTACCTTCGGGGTCACTCTTGATGTTGTGCCTTCTAATGACGCGTGTCCATCGTTGCAGTGTCGTATGGAATAGTTTCACTGCCCTAAAAATCCTCTGTGCTCCACCTATTTATTTATTGTTCTTTTTTGTATTGAATGATCTTGAACTCCCAGTAATGAAAAAAGGGAGACAGATTAGATTTTTTCCACTCACTCTAAAATGAAATGTAAGCAAACCTAAACAACCAAAGCCCCGTGACCCTTGATTGATTTCCTGCTCTTGAGGGTCAGTGACCAATGAAGGGGAAAAACATCCCTGCCACTCAGTCCATCCCGGGTCAGCCGTGCCTGGTGCTGGGTTCCGCGGAGGGGGCTGCTGGGATGGCGCTTTTATTTTTGGTCTGACCCCAACAATTAACTTCTGTTTTGAGATTAAAAAGAACACAGCAGCCTCCCAGCTCTCTGTCCTTGCAAGGGGCGGAGGAGGTCACCCCGCTTTGTGAGGTTGTGGCTGCCATGCGATGTAATAACAAAGCATTTAGCTGAGGATGTGAGATGTTTGTGAAGCTGGGGGAGAAGGCCTGGAGGGAAGGGAGGGGAGGAAAGTAAGGGAGGCCCTCAGTTTAACTTGGGCCAGTGGATGTGTGACCTTGAACAAGACACTTCCTCCCTGGGCGTCGGTTTCCTTCCTCACTGTCAAATTCAGCTATAGTCCATGTGGTTCCTCTGCGGTACTGGCCCATGAGTGCAGATCCACTTTTCAGAGAATTCTCGTTCCTACTGCTAGGCAGGTACCCAGTTATGCAATGGAGAAGAGCTTAAACCAAGCATTTACTTTATTAAAAATGATGGGGAGAAGAAAGGAAATAGTAGCTTGTGCATTTCCACGTTCCACTTCCACTCCCCAAACAATTCAAGTCTGTAGGAATTGTTTTCGCTTGACCCATCAAGACCTGAACATGTATCTACCAGCAAATACCCACACACACCCACGTTGCCAGAACGCCTGGCCCAGCTGCGGCCTGGCCACCGAACTTTTCTGTGCAACTGGCAAGCGAGGCAGACTGGGGCTATGGATGTTTTGGGAGCATTTCACACAGTTCAGTCTTACGCAGTTTGCCAAATGTTTATCGCGTATCTACTTATTTTTAAGCCTATATTTTTAGGCTCTTATCTTGTGCTGGGCCCTGAAATAAGCATTTTATGAAAATTAGCTCATTCACTTATATGCTAGGGTAGGCAGATCCTTTTAAAAAAATCTAGAAACCCCATTTCTGTCACCCAGAAGCTTATAGAATACTTTGAGATGTATGTGTCTGCACCAAACCATTAAGAGCCCAAAGCATTGTTTTGTAAGTGCCTGGGTGATAACGTAGTTAACAAATGCTCAGACAATTAGAGAAGGGAGAGACGAGTTAGGATGAAAATTGAGCCATGGATATGTGGAGAGGAAGGAAGACGGGTTTTTGAGCAGGAATAACATGGCTGAAAGTCTCAGTTATGGCTGACTATGAAGGCTATAGGAAATAACACATGCAACGTAAGTCATCCTTGAATGAAAAAATGAGTAGCTTCTGGCATTTGAGCTAGAGGGGGTCAGACCTAGTGAGGGTGTTAACGTAATGAGAACGGTGACTGTGGTTTCTTTCTGAGGCATGCCGTTCATGATACCGACATGTCCCACGGAGATGCTTGTGGACACCTGAGCTCGAGTGCAGGTGAAAAGCCGAGCGAGGAACACAGATTGGAGAGTCACGGATGAGAGGTGATAGTGAAGCCACAGAGGGTTTGTTGCTAAATGAGGGAGGGGAGCGAGGGCCGGAGCTGTGTGAAACACACGGAGCTTGCACTTAGGGAGAAGAAGGGGTCAGCTAAGGGACAACCGGAGAGGTGGGAGGGAAGCAATGAAGCATCAGGTCAAGGTCATGGGGTAAGATGGTTTCCTGGTGCTGGCTGCCACCTGTGCTACCTGTACAATGGAGGAGAGTCAGCCCTGTGGGAAGACGGAAGCAGAACCCAGGCTGCTTCTGGAGTAGGACAGAGAAGGGACTTCTGTGGATAGAGGTTTGTTTATTATGCATCTGTAGGTAATTTTGCTCAGAGGCCTGGATGTTAAATGTTTGCCACAGACGTTGAGTCTTCTTTTAAGTACATTTTGCAAAATAGAAAAATAGCGGAAAGGTCTCTGAGAGCCTGGGTTCACAGCACAGAGAGGAATCGCCAAGGCCTCAGACCTTCCCTCCAAGAACCCTCTTCTGCAAACTCTCTTGTTTCTGCAAATAATGCTCATATGATTGTTTGTTTTTTTTAAAATCCTCACCTGAGGATATGTTTTTATTGAAGAAGAGAGACAGATATTGATGCAAGGGAAAAACATCAATCGGTTGCCTCCTGTATGTGCCCTGACCAGGGATCAAACCCATAAACTAGGCACTGGCCTTGACTGGGAATCGAACCTGCAACTTTTAATGTACAGGATCATGCTCCAACCAACTGATCCATCCAGCCAGGGTGCAAATAATCTTTCTTCTCACTTGTCCCCGGGCTCAGACGCAGTCACGCTGGGCATGAGCCGGCTCCCCCGGCAGAGCTCAAGTTATTTGGGAGTGTCTATGGGTTGTTCCCCCGATGGAGGCAAGTGAGTCAGCCTGCTCTGCTCAGCCAGTTCGCAGAAGATCTGCTTTCACATTTTCCCCGAATCCACTTTCTTTTTGTTGTGTAAGTTTTCTGATGAGTTTAATTTTGGCCTGTGATAGAAATGTTATCATGTGGGATCAGATGTAAATGCACTTTTGGTTTGTAAACAAGCACCATTTGGACCTCATTCCAGAACCATCAGATTGGAAAGTGTTTGGGGGTAGAGGTGGGAATAATAGAGGTGGGAAATAGTGTTTTTGGTTTTGTTTCTGAATTAAAAAAAATTAATTTATTAGGATGACATCAGTTAGTAAAATTTTATAGGTTTCCAGGGCACAATTTTATGATACCTCTGTATATTGCACTGCGCGTTTACCACCCCAAGTCAAATTTCCTTCTGTCACCGTTTATCTGAATTCTGATGAAACTTGTAACTTCTGGAGATTTCTACAGAGTCACTAAGAGCCCCTCTAGCTTAGGCTTAGCACCACGTAGGCTTTGCTCAGATTTGTTTTTGAAGAGATGATCCCGGGCAGGAACCAGATTTCTACCAGGTCCTAGACATCTATGGCAGAAAGGCAGCAACTTCTGTCCATTTGTATTGATAGTTCATCCCCAAGGAGCCATGCCGCTTTTAGTTCAGATCAGATCTTATCATCAAATATTCATTGCTCCCTGAGTGACATGGAATTGAAAGATACTTACAGGTTAGGGACCCAGTTCCCTATGATGACGCAAATGGCATATTTTTCATTCATGATTTCGGCAAGTATTTGTTGGGCCCACAATGCAAGGCATTGTTGAGGTTACTAAAGGGTATTTGGACTGGTATCCATTCTTCAGGAGCTTACTGCCGAGGTGGAGGGCTACGAATTACTGAAATTAACAAATTTTAAAATAATGTGGCTAAATATATAAGGCAATTGTGGTACAGCCTGTGTTCTTAGGAATTCAGAGAAAGCGAATAGTATGAAATGATGCAGTAAGCAGAGTCGGCTTCCTGGAGGCGGCAGACTGTGAGCTGGATGGGTCATGCCGAATGGTAGAATTTAAGCTGGGAGAATTAGTGGGGACTGGAAAACAGCCTGAGCATATACGAAAGGACAGGGGCACAGTGTAGGTGGGGAATTTGTGTTACAGATCAGTTGCCTTTCCTATGCACCCAGGCCAGGGATCGAACCTGAAATTTAGGTATGTGCCCTGCCTGGGGATTGAACCTGCTACTTTTTGGTGTATGGGATGACTTACAACTTGCTGAGCCACCCAGCCAGGGCATGGGCCTCTCATTTTTTTTTTCCACTGAGGAAAGGGAAAGAGGATGGGCCACATGCTTTAGTCATTTTTGTACCTGCTATGGAGGATGCAGTGGGGGAGTGAATGACAGAGGACTTTTGGCAGTTTCTCCCAGGAGTGGGACCAGATGATACCAAGGTGTCTCCAGGGTGTGGTTGCCAGGAAAAATATCGGATGTTGAGTTGAATTTGAATTTCAGATAAACAATGAATAATTTTTTTAGTACAAGTCCAGACTTATACTAAAATAAGTATAAAGACATTAGTACATCCTCATTGTTTTTTTGAGACATACTTATATAAAAAGCTCTTCATTATTGCACATATTTATATTAAGTACATAAATATGTCCCCATTGTTTTCTGAGACATACTTATACTAAAAAGCTATTTGTTATTTATCTGAAAGTCAGATTTAACTGGGAGTTCTGGTTTTCCCTCCAAAATCTGGTAACCCTAATTAGGATCTAAGGGCTCTCGTGGGGTCCTGGGTCTGGCCCCCCGAAGGCACTGTCACTTCTGTTCATTCAGTACTCTGTTAATGCATCTGTGACCTGTCTCCTCCTTTCCTTCCTTGGAAGTCCTTTTCCACTGTGCCCTGCATATTACTTCTTAAATCACAAATATTTTGTTGTGGGCACAGAGCCAGCATCTCTCCTACTGTGGCTTTGGACCTTCCTGCTGAGATTTCTGAGCAGCAGGTAATGTGGAGTTCTTGGATATTAGTGGTTCCCTCTAGAAGAGAGTGGAGAGCAAGTCTAGCTGGGAAGGCAAGAGCCGGGCTGACGGTGGGAGGACAGTCAGTCAGGGTGTTGGCTGGACACTGACACCGAATCGTGATGCCCTCCCCACCGAATCGTATGTCACCAGGGACGAGGTGAGATAGGAGCCCCTTGTGATGTGACAAGCTGGCCAAGGGTGGGATTGTTTGGGAAAATGGAAGGAGGTCCCATTTGGCGTCCTGTCTCAGCTGCAAATGGGAAGTTCATCTTCTTCGGTTCCAACAGTTGATGATAGCATGTCATCTTTTTCCTGGAGATGCCTTTCAGAAGAGCCGAATTTCAGAAACAAATTGTATGTGATTATATTAAATCTAAAACTTGTCTCCATCTAATATCATTGTAATAATTCAAGGGCAGACTCTCGTGGAGATTACTAATTCAACACAGGTATTCCTCGCTTTAAGGAAACAAATCTTAAACTTGCAGAATCAAAGTAGTAGAGATTGATTCATTTTAAAGAAATAGAACTTTCAAAATGAAAGATCGTCAGGGGGAAATTGGCGATAATAACAACAACTACTGTTTGCTTAGCTACTAGTTGAGCAACTACGATATGCCTGGCATTTTATACCGAAGTTGTGCATTGTTGCCAGTCCTCTCAGACACCCTGCAAGGTGCCTATTACTGATTTACACGTGTGGAGACCAAGTCTCAGAGAATCACATCACCGGTGAGTGGTGCACCGAGGATTTGAACACAGACCCCAGCAAGCACCGTACACAGTGCTGAGAACTCTCTTAGGAAGAGGGAGCTAGGTTGTAGAAACTGTGAGTGTACAGTTCAGAAACTCTAGCAGGCGAGGAATTCTTCATCTGAATAAGGGCGCTGGGTGGCAGAATGATTAGAGGGGAACGCTCAGAGTTTGGAAGGTGCTTCAGAGTTCTGAGGGTCCTCCAGAACCACTCCTGAACTCAGGTCGAGGGTCCTGGCCACCCCCATCTCAGTCTTCTCTCTGGTGGAGCCCAGTCTGTCATCAGCATGAAGTAGGAACATGGGGAGCCTGTTGGACTGGCGTCCCGGTCCTCCTCCCAGCCTGGTGCCCAGGCCGAGGTTGCCGGATTAAATACAAGATGCTCAGTTGCATCTGAGTGTCAGATACACAACAAAAATGTTTTAGGATAAGTACGTCCCATACAGTGTTTGACACATCCCTGTAGAAAAATTTACTTGTTGTGTATCCGAAATTCGGATTACACTGGGCACCCTGTATTTTTATTTGCTCTGCCTGAGATCACCAGCCCACGCTCCTGCCTACCTTGGGGGTAGGTTTCTGACCCCCTTCCTTGTCCTCTTTCATCTGTTCAGTGGATTAGTAGAGCTTCATGCCGCTTACACAGCACTAATGCAATAATTGCTTGAATTTTCCTACTAAGCCTGTGAGTAGGTACCACGATCATATTTCATCTTACAGAGGAGAAAATTCAAGTGCAGAGAGGTTAAGCGACTTGTTCAAAGTCACACAGCTAGCGAGAGGCAGAGAAGGATCCGGCGGGGCAGCCCGGCTCCAGCATCAGTGCTGCATCCTACTACACGGCACCGCTCCGTGGAACTGGGACAGAACAGAAGGAAGGACAGGTTAGGACAAAAGTAGGTTTACAGTCGTGAGTATGGGGACCACAGAGTTAATCAAGCTGTTGTAGCAATCACAACCCGCATGTCTTTTTTCATATGAACAGTTGCCAACCTGCTTTTGCCTCACGCTGTATATTGCTCAGGAAAGATTGGATGGTGGAGTAGGGAGAACCTTTCAGTTCCCAGAGCTCAAGGGAAGGAGCACAGGGTGGAGCATCTGATGGAGTCGTGGGGGCCAAGCGGGAGCTCTGTGCTCACCTTCCTTCACTCCTCTTGAGACCTCTTGACATTTAACACAAGATTCTCCACAGCAAGGGCTCCCGCTGAGCACCAGGCCCCACGAGGCTCTTCCACCCCCTCCCCACAATGCCCTAAATCAGGTTCTCCTGCCCCGTTACCTTTTCACCATCCCCGCCAGCATGCCCCGTTGTTCCCAATGAGCCTTTTTCACATCCAACAGTACCGTCTGGGACTCATTCCACCGCAGTCTCTTTCTGGGAACACCGAGCTCCATCAATTGGCTTTGCTCCCTTCCCACCTTACAATGGGAAGACATGTCTCGGGACCCTGGGCCATGGGAAGGAAAGACGCCCTTCACAGACCCTCTGCTTTGCTTTCAACTCTGTGTTTCCCTAAAGGTTCAGCCAGACCCAGTTTACCTAAAAACCCAGCTCTGCTTTAACAGTCTTCCTTGGGCGTAACACCCTGCCAGTCCCTGAGGATATAGCCGCGGGGAAGAGGCTTCCAGGAGGCCCACAGCCTAACTCAGATGGGAAGCCCTCCACCCCCAAAGAAGGAGCTGTCTCAGCCACAAAATTCTAGGCCAGAGGTAAAACCAAAGAAGCCAATACACAAAAACACCCCACTGGGATCCTGGGGATGCATTCGAAGATGACAGAAAAAGGGACGTGGACAGATGTCCAGGGAAACGACATGTGCCTCTGGGAAAGAGCCACAGGGAGGTGATGCAAGATGCTGCTCCACAGGGTTAGGGGGTGTGGGAGGGTGAAGAAAGGGCGGGTGCTCATAGTTCCCGAAGTTCTGCATTAACACTATTGACAGGACCCACTAGGTACGTGGTGCAGAGCTCCAGGTAACTGCTCCTGCAAGGTGGCTGCATAAGTAAAAATTAATATCACACAAAGCCATACTTACTGAGTGAAACAACAGTAATGACTCTGCAACAAACTTATAAAACAAAATTAGAACGTTTATCACCCCAGGTATTATTTAATTTATTTGCCCTGAATTGTACATAACTGTTGGCTCCAGTGCTTCCCAACCCACAGTCTTCTGTCCAAGGTTAACAGGTTCTTGTTTCTTGAACTTATTTAGACTTGGCCTTAAAATGACATGTGACAGGCTGCTTCTCCCCTGGATTTTTCATCTGAGGATGTTGACCGCACCGTTTGCTGTTCCTGGTACAAGGGTCGCTTGTTTCTGAAATGTGTGTCAACTTAGTGCTTCTTTTATCATTTAATTTTTATATTTTCTCTAAGAGAAAGGAATTGCTGCAAGCTATTTGCTTAAGGCTTAAAAAAATAGGATTCTATTCCTTATTAGTATTCTTTTTCGAAGTGCTTTGAGAGAACTAAAAGATTTTGTATAGCTATGGGATGGAAATTTCTAGAAGTAACTAACGAGACCAAGGACAATGGGTGAGACCAAGGACAGTGGGTG
Organism: Micronycteris hirsuta; assembly: GCA_004026765.1. NCBI lineage: Eukaryota > Metazoa > Chordata > Mammalia > Chiroptera > Phyllostomidae > Micronycteris > Micronycteris hirsuta. Next base: position 95,451 of record PVJI01000317.1, on the reverse strand, counting down.
AGGCCGGTCATTAGGGGGCACAGATGTGAGCCTGTTGGCCTATAGGGTCTCCTCCCCACCAGGCTGGCCGCGGGGCAGGCACCAGGCCGAGATGTGACAGATGCGGAGGAGCAGGGACCTGCCGAGGTGAGGCTGGCCTCCCAGTCTCTCCTCCTCTTCTGGGGTCTCAGCCTCTCACCCTCATTCACAGCCTCAGAGGCCCCACAGCCCAAGACGCCTCATCTTCCAACCCTGCTGACGTGTACTCTTCTCAAAAGGAGCAAGGCAGCCGCGTGACGTGCTGAACTTTTCAATAACCCAGTGGGAAAGTGGTCAAGACAGGAGAGTAGGATCAGGCTGAGGATCAAGAGACCAGAGTTGCTTGGGCCGGTGTTTCTGTTCACGTGGATTTGATCTCTCTCTGGGTCTTAGAGTCTGTAAACAGATGGGCTGTTTCCTAGATTGACGGGTGCTGGTTTACACCTTGTGATAGCCGTCGGTGCTAATATGTTAACGGCTAATTCTTCGAGTCTCCTGGATATGTGCAGCTCCTGATTGACACAGCTCTGGGATTAGAGTCATGGGCTGTAAAAACTGAAAGAGATTGTCTCTTAGTTTCCTTCCCAGAAGTCTCAATATATTGAGCGGTGTCCAAAGTCGCAAAGCCAATAGTGGCACAGCTGGAACCTGGCATCCTGACCTCAGTCGAGGGTCGTGGCTGGTTTTGCCCTCTGCCTCAGCTTCCCTCTCCCTGGCAGGCTGATCTCTGTGGACTGCATTACCAGATCCCTTTGCTCTCAGTTTTCCATCTGTGTTTGGCTAATGGGAGGTGCCTCCCGGAAACCAGGAGGTGACAGGAGACAGGTGGCGGCCCTCCTGGGCCCTGGCCACGCCTCTAGTCCCCCAGCACTGGGAGCCTCCTGCCCTGGCTCTAGGCTTGCTGTTTATTTTATTTTGTTGAAGAGTTTGATTAGAGGGAATAGGCAGGAGAGTAGTTGCCAGAAATAGCGGTTTTCAAACCTTTGGTTTCATGAACAAACATACTTCCCCCTAAAGTAGCAGCCCAGGATCCCCAATCCTTCTTACTATGATTTATGTAGCAGGGGGAGACCTGGTGAAGTAAACGTCGTACATCTTCCAGAAGCATCCATTTCACTTGAAGATTTAAAGTGAATAGTTAAGTAGGTGATAAGGAATTTAATAAAAAATTCAAACTAATAAACAGATACAGAGTAGAATATGAAATGTACCAAAAATACTTGATATACTTTTTTAGATAAAACCTTGACATTACGGTTCGATTCCCAGTCAGGGCACATGCCTGGGTTGCAGGCCAGGTCCCCGTGAGGGCCATGTGAGAGGCAACCATACATTGCTGTTTCTCTCCCTCTCTTTCTCCCTCCCTTCCCCTCTCTCTAAAAATAAATAAAAATAAAATCTTTAGAAAAAAAAAACAAACCTTGACATTAGAGACATTTTCCACTTACTCTGGACAATTTGGGGTACCCCTGGGGACATGACTTCATTCTCAGGAGTATTTTCATTGAAAAATCAGAGAATGCTAAAGAGATGAGGCTTAAAACAGTTGACAAAAGATAATATAGGCTCTGTGGTAAGAAAGCGATTAAACTTAAAAGAAGATCATTTGCAATAATATAAATGGTAATCCAAGTTTAGCCTCAGTCATTGCAGAGAATTGTGAATTCTCAGAGCAGGTATATTCCTACACGTGAAAAGAAACCCAAATGTAATGAACAGATGGCTTACAGTCAAAACCTGGTGAAGTGGGACCTAATTTCTGCATCATTGTTTTGTCTGGGGCACAGAGTCTTTAAAAATTCCATTTGAATGCCTTGTTTTGGCAAGGGGGAGGGGAGACTGAGCTCCGTTCAGCCCATCTTCTCTCCGTTGTCTTGAATTGGGTGGCAGCCTCCCCGGGTTAGGTTTCTTGATGGTCTCCCGGAAGCACTGGAGTGTGCTGCCTTGAACTGATCAAACTCTAGGTGAGAGCTGGGGCGAAGCAGGGGCAGAAGTTAGAATCTCAATCTGCAGGACAAGGGGGCATTGGAGCATGGGCAGTAAGTACTTTTGGGGGTGGCTGGCAATGGGACAGACTAGGAGGAGGGTCCCAAGCTCAGGAATTGTTATATTGGCTTCCCCAGCTAACAAGACATCAGGATGGGAAGTGTAAAACCGAACAAGTGACTGAGAGCTGTGAGCAAAGGCATTCATTCATCTTCAGAGCCTCCAGACACTGAGCTCCTGCTCTGCTCCATGGAGGTGCTTCGGTCCCTGCCACAGTCTCTGGAAACAGAGCAGGGACTGGGCAGTGGGAAAGTGAAAAGGCAGGCAGCAGTTGGGGGCGGAGGGGGGGGGGCGGACAGGGCGTATGTGCCCTAGGTCTATTGTGACCATCTTTTAAAAAAAATTATTGTAGCCCTGGCTGGTGTAGCTCAGTGGATTGAGCACGGGCTGGGAACCAAAGGGTTGCAGGTTCAATTCCCAGTCAGGGCACATGCCTGGGTTGCGGGCCAGGTCCCCAGTGAGGGCCACGTGAGAGGCAACCATATATTGATGTTTTTCTCCCTCTCTGTCTCCCTCCCTTTCCCTCTCTCTAAAAATAAATAAATAAAATCTTTAAGAAAAAAAATATTGTATATCTCTTTTCTTAAAAAAACTTTGAGTTATGATTGACACTCTAAAAGCTGTATATATTTAATGTAAACAACTTGGTGGATTTGGAAATAAGAATACACCTGCGAAACCATCACCACAGTTTCCGCCAGAATCATACCTATCACCTACAACAGTTTCCTCTGACTTTCTTCTTCTTATTCCCACTATTATTTGGTGCTAAGAACACTTATCATACGATCCGCCCTCTTGGCGAGTTTTTCAGTGTGCAAGGCCGTGTTGTTAACTATAGAAACTGCTGTGCAGAGGGTCTGTAGGACGTGCTCGCTTGTACGAGGAGCCCTGTGCTGTTTCACTCTTCCCTGGCTCACCCAGGGAGAGAAGGCAGCAGTGCAGAAACCAGAACCCGAGTGCAAGCCGCCGCTGTCCGCGCCGTGCCAGGAGGCTGGGGCCAGCTTTTAAAAGGTAGCCTCATCTGGTGAATGTATTCGATTTGCATTTTTCTCTCTGGTCTCAGCGAATGTCCCCTGTCCGGACTCTTGATTCTGCGTAGAATCCATAGGAAATCAAGCGTGGTGCTCTCTTGCTCCCCCTGCTGGCTCTCAAGGCTGATTCCCTGAAATGGACAGATATTTGGGCAATGAAATGATTTCAGATAAAATGGAGGCATGCATGTGGGTTGCTTTTAGAACAAGGGAGAAAGCTACAGTTTTTTTTTTTTTTTCTCAAAGAGGCAAATCCAATCCAATGGAATCTCGATATATAGAGATATCTATATAATATATAGATAAATATATATGTACATATTCTCCCCCTTCAACTCCTGGTTTCTCTTGGCTACGTACAATGGCAAGGCAAAAATGGAAAACTTGAAAAAAAGAGTTGACAGCATTTCTATGATTCAGCTGGCAATTTGCTGTGGTATCCAGGGAGACAGCTTCTCACATACATTAGCATAATGTGAGATGGCAGCTAGAACCAGAATTTACTGTCTAAGCAACTCAGCCTGAACAGCCGTTGACGACAATGCAATTTAAGGGAAATCCAAATATTAGGCTTAGGTGACTGATACAGTCCTGAAACCTCTTCATTTTAAACCTATGGGGTCTGGTGTGTGCCCTCATTTGTGCTCCCCATTCTTGGGCAGAATAGATGGTTGGAATTCAAGGTTAACAAAGAAAGATATTGTGGCTAGTTGAGATCCAATATAGCATTCAGCCAGCTTCAGTTCACTTCAGTTCCATTATCACCAAAATATATTTTCTTTGCCTCTCGATTTTTTTTATTTTTGAGATTTTTCCATTTCCATTGGTATCCAAATGCTGGCATTTCTCCTTCCTGTCTTTTCCCCAAGAGCCTTGACATTGAGAATGTATCTCCTTGCTCCCCGGTTATCTGAACACCAGACCACCGCAGATAGCAGCAGAACCTTGAAAAGGAGCTTTGTTTCTTAGCAGGGGGTCCAGGTGAGCCTGGGGAAGACATCCTGACGGGGCATGCTTTCTGATGACTCAGAGCTTGTCCTGGACATTTTCCAGGCAGAGGAGACACGGAAACAGGTGGCAGTTCCCAAGGTCCGCTCTCCCAGGTGATACTCCTTCTAATCTAACACCTACTGTGACTGTTCATTCCAGACTTAGAAATCCCGAATGCCCCAGAGATAGGACCTCCTGCATCTCATGCACAGAGGTCCGAGGACAGAGAGCTGAGGGGTCCATCTGTGCACACCAACTTGGGGCGTGTGGGTGATGGAGACGCCATATGGCAGGTGCGTGCAGAGTAACAGTTCTAGGCTTTCAGGTGCTGGCAGGGATGGATCCAGTTCCCCAGGGACCTCCCTAGTGTACACTGGAACCTGGCCGCCCACCTGTGGGGACTTTCCCAATGGCAGACTGTCCTCACTTCTGACACCAGTGGCAAGGGTGGGGGCCCCAAGATCGCTCTCATTCACTAGATTTCTCCCAGAGCATTTAGAAAGCTGGTATACTCAGCTCAGGGTTTATTGCAGTTGCGGAAGACAAAGTAAATCCGCAAGGGCAGTGTCCAGTTCCAGCTGCCCTCTCCCCATGGAGTTTCGGCAGCATTCCTGTCTTGCTTTAGCGGGTGACTGCATGCATGGAGCCTGCCCACCAGGGAAGCCCACCCAGCCTTGGTGTCCTGAGCTTTTATTTGTGCTCCATCACATAGGTGTGGTTGACTGACCGCTTGGTTGGCCTCAGTCTCCAGCACCTCCTGGGGCTGAGCTGATACCATAGGACCCAAAGCCCCCACTCTGCGTCTCATTATTACACTCGCCTTCACGACCGAAGGCCCAGGCAAACAGACACACTCCGACCAGGGCTACTTTCCAAGCACTTAAGAGAATTACCTCCCAGAAGCCCAGAGTTGAAAAGCCAGACCTCCCTTTGGGCAAGGTTCATTCTTTACTATGCAGACTCTCTCAACCTGCTGGCAGTAGTCTGCTCGGTTAAGGCCGGGTTTCTGCAGCTGGAGGAGGCAGTTGGCCCCAGTGACGATGGAGGGGCAAGAACCGCTAAGGAGGGGGAGGGATGAGGCAAAAACTGTAGCGGGAGAGGGAGAGGGCCGCGGTGAAGAAGTGTACTGCAGTATTATGTATAAATACATGGAGACACGAAGCCCAATTGATTTGTGAAATATTGTTTTAGGCTGTGATTTATCCTTCCATTTTGTCCATCGGGGGGGTGTTGAACCAAGGATAAGTGCATCTTAACCTTCAGGACTGAAAGCTAGTTTTTCTGAGAAAGCAAGATGAATGGGGGTCCACGGTTAGATGTCATTTGCTCTGGAGTCGGTGGTGGCGTTGCTGTCCCTGCATCTCCACACAGGCAGCAGAGATTTCAGGGAGTGCAGACGAAAGGGGCTTGGTTCTCTAAGTATAGCGGTAGTAATGATTATTATTATTATAATTATAAATAATAATGGCTACCCTTTATAGAATGCTTCTAAATACCAAGCGCTGTTAAATTATTTACCAACAGGATCACATTTAGTTATTTGAATATTGCTAGGTATTATTACCTGGGTTTTATAAATGTGAAAATGGAATCTTACAGTGGTACTTTAAGCTAAGGAGTAAGCTTCAAGGCTCGTGGGTGACCAAGCCAAGATTCTTTCTGACCTCAGTGTCTATACTTGCCCACTTGCCCCACTGCCTGTCCCCATGGTGAATGTAATTAGCGTGGCCAACAGAGTGGACAGACACCTCTGGTTTAGTATTTCATGTGTTTTTCCAAAGACTGTATGTCTGCTAAGACTGAGGCTGGGCCCACCAGGAGTCTCAGGTTTCTACCTGAAAGGCTTTCAAAGGGCCAGGGAGATGGGGCGAGGGGGGGTTGGCTGAGTCTCATGGCTGTGTGACAATTGGGCAGACTTAACTTCAGGGAACTCATGGGTTGCATGTCAGGCCTGCTTGTCCGTACCAGGGGAGAGATGGTTTATATTTGCTCCTGGGAGGGGGCCTCTTGCTGTGATGGGGCTTATAAATGAAGTGTCTAAAATGGTGCTGGGAGCTCCAGCCGGTGTGGCTCAGTGGGTTGAGCATCGTCCCACAAACGGAAAGGTCACCAGTTCGATACCAGGTCAGGGCTCGTGCCTGGGTTGCAGGTTTGGTCCTCAAGGCAACCAATCGATGCTTCTCTCTCATATCCTTGTTTCTTGCCCTCTCCTTCTCCCTCCCTTCCCCTCTCTCTAAATAAAAAATAAAATAAAAAATATTTAAAGAAATTAAAATGGCAATAGGACTAGGCAGTGCGAGAATTCTGTAGCTCACGCTCCCTGAGGGCAGGAAGGGAGCCCCATGTATTCTCTCTCCAGGCGTCTGCTGCAGCGCCTGGCCCCTGCTGCAGCGCCTGGCTCCTGCAGACGCTTCGTGACTGTCCGGCGAATGAAGGAATGGGCAGGCATGTGGGGTGGTGAGGTGGGGGCATATCTCCTCTGGGGCTGAGTTAGATGGAGACCAAAGAAGCAGAACTGGCTTTTCCGTGGTTTTGTATGTTTTCTAAAGGCTCCCGAGTCCTTTCGGAATAATTCTTGGCTTTCTTGTGGCCCTTTATAGTTTTAAGGTCCTTTCATGCACATAATTTCATTTGATCCTCACAACATCCCTGGAGTTCAGTTTTATTGTGTGCGTGTTATATTACTGGATGAGAGACTGGAGATTCCCAGAGGTTAAGCGACTTGCTGAAGGCCACGTAACTCAAGAAGGACTAAGATCTTGTAACCCCACATCCAGTACTCTCTTTCTAGGAACCCCAGAGACTGGTGGGTACAGGGTATGAAGGTGTTAAGTCCAGCCCCGCAACTTTTAAATATGGTCATGGTGGCTATCAGCTCTCTCTCTCCCCTCCCTGCCGGTGGAGTGTGGTCGATTTGGAAGTGCGTTGTTCCGACAGCGGGTCTGGGTGTCCCCACTCAAGATCCTTTGCTGATTGGACTAAAGCTCCCCTCCGTGCCCTGGCCCTGGGTGTGGTGCCTGGCTGGGGGTCCCCCTCCTGCTCGTCCTGGGGCCTGAGGCTCCTCCTCCTTGATTTCCTCCTGATCCACGATCCAGCCCATCTTGAAGCCTGAGGAGGGCTTCTGACAGTGGAGACCTCAACCAAAGAGGCTGTTTGGGGAGCACATGAGACAAGATCTCTTAAAGGCTCTCTTAAGCTTCTTAAGGAAAATACTGAAACTTGGAACCCCCAGTGATGCCACAGCCTGGAGAAGCTGCTCTTCTGGTAAGACGTGTTTGGGGCCAAGACTCCATATCTGTGGGAGAGGATCGTTTCATTCACCTTCCCGGAACCTTGCGAGGCTGCCCGGACGCTGATCTCTGTGGCTCTCCTCCCCAGCGAGGGCGGACGCCTCACCCCAGTGACCCCGAACGTTGAGTAGAGAAATGAGCCTCCTTTCTGGTGTCCGTCAGTTCTCTGTTAATGCCTCAGAATTCTGGTTTAACTGCTTTCTCAGCAGATGCTGGACACCCACCCGGAGCTATCAGTCCACCGGGCAGTTCTGGTAGGTCCGGCATTGTGCCCTCCCCGTCCCAGGAGAGGGTGGGTTCCTCCTGGCTTTGGGTTTGGGGGAGGCTGTGTGAGTCTCTCAGTGGGCTGGGCGCCGCCTCGGGAGGCTCTGAGGAAGTCTCGACACCCCCTGTCCTGCTGCTCCACAAGCCATCACTGCCTTTAGTCTCCGGGCACCCAGGGCTGGTGAGGAATCGTGGGGAGCAAAGACATTAAAAAGTGGTTATTATTTATAGGACGTTTTCCAAAAATACTGCGTTTTCGTTGATGGATGATCAAGAGGTTGTTAATTACACGGGAAAATTTGTCTATGTAATTTTCATAGACGATTATAATCCTATAAACTGAGATTAGGAGAGGAGAACCTGACCCAGATTGTGGGTCATCTCAGTGTTCTTGCTGCCGTCGGGGTTTACTGGAAGGGTGGCTGGCCTGGACTTTTTCTGTCCCTAAAGCTGTCCTGCCTTGCATTTCACTGAAACCAGGTGGTGCTCCCAGGGACTTTGTCCTTGGCCAGGGTGGCTACAGCAGGACCCCAGGTGTGTCCCCTGACCTTTTTTGAGGGGGTGAGTAGAGAGGAGCAGGACGTGACAGCAGACAGAACCCTCCACCACAGCTGACTTAGAGCTGGAAGAATGGTTGGCCCAGGGCAAAATAGCCCATAGGCGAAACTCTGTAACCTTTCTTGGCCCTTGCCCTTGATTTCTGGACCTTCTACTTACCTCAGATTTCTATGCTTAAAGGTTTTTCTGTCTCTCCTAATGAGGAATCAAATAGTTAGGGTCTGAATAGGTTATTCCTACCAAGAGTACCGTCCTTCCTTTTTAACCGAATAGAGGGGACGTCACCTCAGTCAAAACAAGGACGAGGCAGTGGTGGGTTTGAGACCTCAGTGATGCAGATGTTTGAGGGTTTTGCTCAGTAGCCTACCCCATGGTCACCTGCGCTCGGCCGCCTCCTCTTCCACATTAGGCCGGCCTTGGCTTCAGACCAACATCCTCCAGGGCACAGGCCTGGGCATGGGCATCCCTGGCTGCTGTACTGACACCAAGCATCAGGCTGAGAACCAAGCCATGTCTGCAGACTCCAGAGTGCTCAGAGCCCAGAAATTCCGCTGGCGCCAGCTGCTGTGGAACCCCGCTGTTCTCTGGGCCTGGCCAGCCTTCTTGCTCCAGCATCTGGGACGTCCTTCTCGAAAATTCATGGTGGATCCTTCTTTGGATGGGCTTTTCTTTAAGAGCCTCTTAAGGGCCTTACTGGCTGGTTCTCTACCTTTCATCCTATAACTGGGGGGACAGGCGGGGGCAGGCTAGTAACCATTTCACTGTCAGAACTGCGCTGGTGCCTGCGCTTAGCAGATGCTCAATAAGTGTTCTCAAAGCTCACACTGAAAGTCAGTGTTGGAGCCGAGAAGGGAGCACACGGCTTATTTCGCCCAGCTTGCGGCACTGTGTCCCGTGCCACGCTGCTTACATAGAGCCACAGGATTACGTTGAGGCCCATCTCTCTCACTGGTCGCCAGTAGCAAATGCAGTGACCATGCAGATGTTTGGGATAGGACAGATTCCTCCAGGTCCTGGTGTGTTTATGTCCTTTGATTAGAGAGCTGTGGTGCTTGAAGTACTATAAGCATCGCGTGGCTTTAGAATCTAGCAGCAGAAGTCAAGGCCTTTGGGAAGTACCTGGTTCAACTTCTCATTTTTGTGTGGTCAGTCCTCAGCTTGGGGGAGCACCTGGTTTAAGCTCAGACGCTCAGGTGGGTGGTCTACAGCTTCAGGAAACACCTGGTTCAAGTTCAGGTGCTCAGGTGAGGGGTCTACCATTCCAGGGAGCACCTGGTTCAAGTTCAGACGCTCAGGTGGGTGGTCTGCAGCTTCAGGAAACACCTGGTTCAAGTTCAGGTGCTCAGGTGAGGGGTCTACCATTCCAGGGAGCACCTGGTTCAAGTTCAGACGCTCAGGTGGGTGGTCTAAAGCTCTGGGAAAAGGACACCCAACACAATAAGAAACTGACATTCAGGACTCTCTTTTGATCCTAAAATTTCATGCAGTTTAGCAACATACACATTCCACTACATTTTAACATTATTTCTGTTTGTCAAATGTGTTCACCAAGAGTCATTTCACTACTTTCAATAATTTTTTTGTGGCTTTTACTGTTCTTCCTCAAAGCGTCAATTCCAATTAAAATATGGGCTTTGTTCAATAAACACTGTATCATTCCAGGTGCAGCTTAATCAAAACAATACAAAGAAAGATAAAATCTCTTTGTAAGCCTCCTGAAAATCAAAGCCACAGTCCTTGGCAGCCTTTGCTGCTGAGTGTTAGCCTGGCCTTAGTGCCTCACCGCTCTGTCTCGGGTGCCAGGGAAGTCAGCGCCAGCACGCTTTGCCACTCTGCGAGGCAGCCGAGCCCGGTGTGGAAGAATGTGTCCGTGCTCAGCGCCCTCTGTCCCTCCGCGCCCTCTCCCACCTCCCGGTTCTCCCTGTGTCCATACGTTTCTTCTCGACCATCTTCTCTGTGGGTGTTGGCGCTAGCCAACGGGAGGCCACTTTTTGTGCCTCCTTGTTGCCAAGGGCTTGCGCTAAGCCAGGTACATCCGACATAGGCTCCTAAAGTCTCCCCCGATTGTGTTCTCGGTTTGCCTGTTGGCCCAATAACAGACGAATCCCTACCCCTGCAACAGGTCCTGGGTGAGCAAACTACCCCCACCCCTGACCTCTGTATCTGGGTCCCAGGGAGAATCATTCCAGCATCCCTGAGTCTCCTGAGAAGCTGGGGTGGGGAGGGGCGTGCGTCAAAACCTCTGCACGCCCCCCGCCTTCCTGCGGTTGCTCTCCATTGTCTCTGCCTTCGGTTGCCCTGGTGTCCTGGTGTCCACTGGCACAGAATGGGAGTGTGGAGGTTGTAAGGTACCATCCTCAAGTATTTCCCTGGATTGGTTTCCTTCTGCTATTCCTTTAATGAGGTTTTTGTGGTGAGCATACGTGGTTTAAGAGCTGGGTGAGGGCGAGTTGACTTCATTTATCATAGTTATCACTAGGTGAGCAGAGTCTGATGGGGAGGACTGTGACCCCTTTTTCCTGCGTCACCCATTCCCTTAAATTCATTTTCGTGACAGGCACAATGGTGCTTCATGGCCCGCTTCCTCTGTCTGGCTGTGAGCTGCTGGTACCGAACAGTGTCCTTCTGTTGTTGATCTTAGCTCCAGCACAGAGCTCCACCCAGGGCTTGCCTATGCTCATTCACAACCAACCTGGCAAGACAAACAGTCGTTCACAGGTACTGAGGGTTTGTCCTCTGTTTCAGGTATGGTTCTGCTAAGTGCTTCACTTCCATTGTCTCCTCTACATCTCCCCAGCAAGCCTGTGGACTGCGTTCCTCTAGTAACACCCTTTTCCAATGAGACCGTCCTGGCTCAGAGAGGTCAGGCAGCTTGCCAAGGTCACACAGCTCGTGCCAGGATTTAAACTTGCTTTCCCACTCTGCAGGACTGCCCCATTCTGCGTCATCTTCATGTTCTTGCACTCATTGTCCCCTTGCCCAGGCCTCCTTCCCTCCATGCTTCGGTGCCCAGTGGAAACCCCAGCCCCTCGTGGACACCCCAGTCAGAAGTGAGCTCTTCCATGGGCTCCCATGGCTCAGGTAGCTCGGACTGCTCACCGTTTGCCCCCTTGTATTACTGTCCATTTTCATGACTTGGTTTCCCAGTTGAGTAGCATGCTCTCAGAAGGCAGTTCCTAGTGCCTTTCCTTTCCTGCCGTAAGTAGCGCGCATTTCCACATAGTATGCGTCCGACAATTCCTGGTTGTTGATGTTGCTTTAAATTTGGGCCATTACCTGTGAAGGCAGGAGTGCGTTTCCCCGAATTGATGGTGTGCAAAGCAATTTGAGGACTTCACTAACACAATTCACTTTTCTAGTCCCCCCTGATTTAATAGGTAATTTAGTTCTGAAACAAAGAAGGAATAATATGTGGCAATTTCCATGAAGGTGTTTATTGGAAACAAGAAAAATGGTTGAAAGCTGCTAAAGTCAGATCTCTAAATAACATTCAGTATCAGCTATGCTGTCTCACTGGGAAAAACGTAATTCCCATTTTGAAGCCTGGTTTTGGGTCTCTCTCCCAGGTGTCCTGAGGGCCTCGGGACTGGGGGTGATGTCACCAGGCACAACCTCTTTTCCCCCGTAAAGTCAGGGCTTCCGAGAACCCCCTCTGGCCACTCGCTAGTGGGCTCCCTGGGACACCTCCCCTGAGCAGCCCGCCCGCTTCCCTTTCCAGGATATGACTTGGAGACACGATGACAGCAGCTTGGAGTTTTTTTTTTTTCTTTTTTTTAAACAACATTGCAAAAACAACTTTTGCAAGCCCTCGCGGTCCCTGAGCTGTAGAGAATGAGTGAGAAATGGAGGCATTTTTGTAGAGACACGAAGGCACAAATAAGTTAAGAGACTGACTTATGACATAATCCAAAAACCAAGCCAAAGCGCAGCATTCTACAAATAAGAGAACAGCGAATATGAGCCATCTAAATAGATACTGTTTCAACAACTTGACCATTCATGACGACTGGAGAGAGCTTGGTCATCTGTTTTCATTTCCACTAAGCATGCCAGCAGGTCTGAGTTTCCTGTGCCCGGTGCTATCCCCAAAACTGTGCCAGGTCCCCGGAAGTCCCTGCCCGAGTATTATGCTTCTCCTAAGAGAGGCAGATCTAAAGCAATACCTGAGTAAGCGAAGATCCATGTGGCTTTCCTAATACACGCAGGGAGGCATTTACATTGCTTTGTTGTAACAGTCAATATTGAGTAGTTCGCCATCCTGAGTTTCTGGAGGAGACGCCCAAAGGTGAGTGTCACTGAAGAATTGTTAGTGCTTGAAAGCAGGATGAAGTAGCTGTAACCCTCTCTGCCTGGCTTAATTCCTTGCCCATCATGTGAGGAGCTCAATCAATTCCCTTCTAGATACAAGACTCAGTGTTTTTTTAAAAAAATTCCACTATACCATCCGTGGAAACACTACGAAATACACAGAGCGCAGAGAAAACACCTCTTATCCGCAGGCTTATCTGTCGACAGAATTCATTCTCACCCGGCAGTGACACAGCCGTCTCAAGGCCTCTGCCGGCCTGTGTGCGGAAACGACATGGCTGTTGACAACCGTCTTCGTGAGGGGCCCGAGGCGTCTACCTGGGCGACAGACGTGTTTATGGGAAGTTGTGAGTTAATCACAGGTGGGCACGTCGAGGCATATTTTAAAGACCTAAGGGGTCTTTTGTAAACATAAGTTCCATGACAAATCCTTTTGGAGAGAGATCCTGTTTTAAAGTAAATGGAGATTCTTCCATTATTTTGGTTAACCCAGATGTCCCAAGACTTGCTGTCGATATTTTTCCTGTGCAATGGGCTGTCCTAGCAATGCTGAGAGTACGTACGCGGGGGCAGTGCGGGGGCCGGGGCTGTGGCTGCAGTGAGCTTTGAGAAGCAGTGATGGCGTCGAGGAGGGGTCATTTGTAGAGGGCAGCATGGTATGGTGGTCAGCAGGCTGCTTTGGGTGCACTCAGCAGGTTCTATGGGGACAAGCAGGAGCCAGAGCTGGAAAGACGTGGGTACCCAGGGACAGTGGGAAGAAATCTCCAGGTGCGAACCCTTGGGACCTAAATGGAATTCATCAGAAGCCGGGGATCCTGGGGGATATTAGGATAAAAGTGGAGCTTAATGAATCACTATGTATTTATCAAATATCTGCTGTGTCAACCTGCTGGACATTTACCCTTATTCCTTATAGTAAAGTTTGTAAGATACCATCTGAAGAACCTTAACAGCTAATTGGAGAGAGAAGATGTGAAGAGTCAGATAAATATAGGAGACACGGACTTTGCAGACTAACAGTAGGAAATACAATAGGGCTAAATGTGAAAGACCTGTTCTTGCATTCTGATGGTTGACAGACAGGAGGAGAGTGGGGGGGGGGGACTGGGTGAAAATGGTGAAGGATTAAGAAGTACAAATTGGTAGTTACAGAATAGCCACAGAGATGTAAAATACAGCACAGGGAAGAGAGTCAATAATATTGTAATAACTATGTATGGGGCCAGGTGGGGACTGGAAATATCGGGGGGACCACTCTGTAAACTACATGATTGTCCAACCACTATGCTGCACACCTGAACCTACCTAATACAGAATAATATTGAGGGTAAACTGTAATTGAAAAAGAAAAAAGAGAGTTGGAATGTTCAAAACGATATTGAGTGCCAAGTGTAACCGAAAAATAGCAAAAGAAAAAAACAAACAAAAAGATTAGTTCTTGGACTTAAAATACCAATCGAAAAATTCAGTATTGGGAGTATCTAAGAATTTTAGTCGACTCCAGTCTGGTCGGAGTCAGCAGTACGAGTGGCTGCCAGAGAGCAAATACAATCTCAAAGTTCATGGTTAAGGGCTCCGTGCCAGTACAGGAGGGCCAAGGGACCTTGGCGCTCTGCACAGTGAAGCCCATCTGGTACACAACATGCAGTTCTGGGCAGGACGTTTTCAGAGGCACATCAAAACATTGCAGTGTCTCTTGAGGGGTCATGACCAGGAAAGGGAAGGTTCTAGAAAGCCTGTTGAACAAAGACAGTCCATTCTTTCGTTCTCCAATGAATGTGACCGGCACTGTGGAATGTGTTAGGGATTCAAACAGAGAAGCTTGCCATCCTTGAAAACAAAAAGAGGTCTAGTTAGTCTGGAGAAGAAAGGACTTAAGGGTGAAATTTTAAGACAACTATGTAGAAGGAAATTTCCAAAGGGGTAAAATCAGGGCCAAAGAGCCGACATTGGAGGAAGGCAGAAGTGGGCCCCCAATAAGGGAAATCTTGAAAACAATTAGAGCAGGGTGGGCACTTGACCTTCCTCACCCATACGGAGGGGCGTGAGCTGAGCGAAATGAGGTAATAGCAGAGCTCATGTGAGAACCGTGTGACGTGCGGATGTCTTACCGAAGTGAGACGCTGCTGTCGGTGTCCAGAGGCCACATGCTCGGCTTGGGTTGGTCGGGACCCAGGACTTACAAGGTGAGTGACTCAGAAATGCCTCTTGCAGCCTGGGACTGCTCTGTGAGGCGATGTCCCCTGGTCGAAAGCAAAACACAGCAAAAATGAAGTAAAAGGAGGGAGAGGAGGGGGAGGAGGCCATGGCAACATAGTAAACTTCTCATTTGTTTATTTTGAGATTATAGCCTTTTCAGGGGTGTCTGGCCGGTGGTCCGCATGCAGTGCAGGATGGCTGTGGATGCGGCCCAACACAAAATCGTAACTTTACTTAAAACATGATGAGGTTTTTCTGTGTATATTTAACATGTGGCCCAAGACAACTCTTCTTCCAGTGGGACCCAGAGACGCCAAAAGGTTGGATGCCCTGCGAGATGGTTTTCATTTTTATTTGCTCTGAGAATGTTTTTTCTTTTATGATAGGGTAGTGTTAGTAGACTGTACTGTATTTTTAAAACATTGTTACCTAGTGAAATAATAAGTTAACACTCTTTGTACGGGAGGACTTTACCGGCCTATGGAATTTCAAAGATTGGGAAACGCTGTCCAGTTCTTTCCGACGTGGAGACTGTCACTCTTGCCACAGATTGTGACTAGTCGTCACTAAACTGCTGGTGGGCACGGTAGATGCGGTGGAAATTCACAGAAGAGGGGACGGCCCCTTTTGTCCTAGGCAGCAGGACAATGTCCAGTTTAGGAGCTGAGGTCAGAGGCACAAACTCCTGGCTGAAAAACATGTACTCTGGGTCTCTGAGGCGGTGGGTTGTGCAGTGTGCAGGCACCCTCCCCACTTCCCACCTTCAATCCTGAGTCTGACCCCAGTGACCCAACTTCCTGAAAAGACCCAGGGCACCTCCGGCCAGGCTGGCTGTGAGCAGGTATCATGGCGCTTCTCAGATGGCCGTCTCTGCAGCCAGCGGAGGCTTCCTATTGCAAACTTCCATAAACTTCCGAGTTCGCCTTGGATTCACTTCTGGGACCATGCAGGTCAAAACCCTCACACGGGCTCCATTTAAACTTTAGTGACCTTGTGTCACACGCAGGGCTCTTTGGTTGTCCAAAACAGTGACAGAACCCATGATGGGTGACCTCAGTGTCTGCTCACTTCCCATGTCATGGTGGGTGGGGGACACGTGGGGGGCCTTGCCCACCCATCTTCCTAGGCTCATCCTCAAGGAGGGGCTCGGAGTGGCCTGTCCTCCGACCTGTAACTGAGGAAAGGGATAGTGTTGGCCATTCTCTCAGATTTGTGCTGTACTTCTGGAAGGGCGATGAGGAGAAAGGAACATGCAAAGTGGAGGGCCGGAGCTATTTCCAGAACAAAGGAAGGCGCCTGGGGTGAGCAAACGTTCTGTGTTCTGGCCGGTCCCACGCTTGGGGAAGTTCCCTGGCCGGGCTATATTAACATCGCGGACTCCCCTCTGGCTTTGGCCAGTGATTCCAGCACAGCTTTTCTCATTAATGGGGTGAGAGAAACTGCCCGGCTGTTGCTGATGCAGGCGGGTCGGAGGCAGGGCTGTGTCTCTGGGCACCACTCGCAAACCTCCATTTCCTGGGGCAGCTTTCTTTAGCATGGAGTTGCTTTCCAGCAAACAGGCATTTAAATGATCCTTTTCCTCTCCCCAGCAGAGATGCTGATTTCCTGCTCTGGTGCGGGGTTAGCCTGTGTGCTGCGACCTCTGGGTCTCAGGTGGCGGCCCCAGATGGCCTGCTGACCACACTCAGAGGAAGCTTCGGTCACCCGGTGTTCCCTGTTTCCCTGCCCAGCATTCTGGTCTGCCCTTCAGCCTGTGAATATTTTGAAAATGCATGGTGAACCTAGGAATGAATGATTTTGCAAAGGGAAGCACAATCCTTTGACAAGGGAGCTTCTGTCTTGTTCCTGCTCTCTCCTCCCCCCGGGAAGGATATTGTGGTTTGTTAAGATGCATGAAGGGCTTTTTTCTGGGGGGGGGGGTGAGTCAAGGGCTGCGTTCCAGCGGGAGCCCGTGACAGCTCCAGTTCTTAATATTATTTTAAGTCTCATTTTTAAAATAGCTGCAGGGCTGCACCTGGAATAAAAATGAATTAAAAAGAAAATCGCTGCCTGGAATCTAAATAGCGCCTCAGGGATAAGCTTGTTCTTCTGGTGCTATCGCTGAGACCCAACAACTTTTTTTTCCTTCCTGAAAGCGCCTCCAAACGCCCGGCACGTGAGAAGACACTGAGATGTTGTCACTTTTCCTTCCTTGGTGTTTAAAAATACCATTTTGAAGGAATACTTACCTATCTTCTTGAGTCCTTCGTCAGATTGAGTGGCAAGCAGCTGACACGTACCACCTGCCTGTGAGGGACCAGGGACTGCAGTTCAGGGAGGGACACCATCCTCCTCCCCACCCTTCCAGGAGCTTTCTAGAGACTGCGAAGGCAGAAGTGCAAATGAACCCTGGTCATGGGAGGGTCCCATGTGCTGGGTGCCATGGGAGGGAGAACACAGAACCCTCCACCTGGGGAGCTACGCCTGACCAGGATCTTTCACAAGGAAGCTGAGTTTGCCAGCCCTGGAGGTGGACAAGGCACTTCCAGCAGAGGGAACAGCATGTGTACAAAGGGGAAGGGCAAAGCGTTGTGCAGAGGCAAGTGGAAAGCATGGAGAAATTTAAGAGATGTGGCGGGGGATGGTCACAAGCTGGTGTGCTGCATAGAATTGCTTGGATATTGTCCTGTAGGTGGAAGAAAAAAATTAAGTAGGAGAGTGAAGTGATAGGATTTGCTGTTTTGAATGAACATTTTGCCAGTGGAGTAGAGCTTGTTCTAGAGGTTGTGTGTACGTGTATGGTGCGGGGGGATGAGAGCTGACCCTGGAGACCAGGAAGCTGATTTGGCAGTGGTCCAGGTAAGTAATGATGAAGGTTTGAAGTAGGCCAGGCACTGGGGACGAAGAACTGATAGAAAAGATGCCGAAGGGGTACAACAGAGCAAAAGGTCCTCTGGATGCAGAGGCCAGAGAAAGAGCTGGACTCCGGGTGACCAGGGAGGGGGAATCTAAAGACAGAAAAGGTTGTCAGGCCTGAAAAGTGCCCTTGGGCTTGGCAGCTCTGGCAGCTGCAGCACTGGCCTTGGGGAGAGCAGTCTTAAAGGCTCAGCTGGGGGAGAAGGGAGGGATGGAGGGACAGAAACAGACCACGGTGGGAAAGGGAAGCATCGGCGCTGGTGTTCCACGGTGGGGAATAAATCACAGAATTAAGCCACCTGCCTGTAATCAGTGGGCTTTCCTTTTTTTTCTTAAACCCCCTTTGGTCATCATTTTCACTCCATGTTCCTGAGTGTGAAAGACAACTCTGAATACGCAATGCCTGATGAATCCGGAGTAGGGGAGAATGATGGGGAATTTCCTTAATTACCACTCTATTTACAATTCTGTTTCAGAGTCCAAATGGTAGTTTATGACACCAGTTTAAGCCTTATTGGATACAAGGTATTGACAGAGCATGGCTCCCTGGGGAGGAATGTTAGTGAAATTCAGATGTAGTACTTGTGAGTGTAAATTCAAGCGCATATAGCACAGTAATCAAGGCACGGCCTATTAAATAAATGAACACTTGAAAATGCAGGAATGGTAGAAGAGCAGGTAATCTAAAAATGTTCTCAGTGTTCATTCTTCCTTCCCAATTGCACAGGGAATGAGAAAGGGGAAAGGAAGTATTAATGAAGAACTCTAATAGTAGCTGGGGTGGGGGGCGGTGGGCAAAAACACACTAATTTATTTATAAAAAGTGGCGTATTTATTCTTACATGTTTAACTTGAGTCACCTTCAGAGCACTCTCCATCTGGTGTGCAATACACCTATTGAGACGTTTTTTCCACTGCTCAAAACAGTTTTTGAACTCGCGGACTTTGATGCCTTTTAGTGCTTCTGCTGTTTTTTTGTTTCACCTCTTTTGCATCAGCAAAACGTTTCCCTATGAAGACCTTTTTCATCTGGGGAAACAAAACAAAGTCACTTAAGGCAAGTTCAGGTGAATAGGGAGGGTGGGGTGTGAGGGTCATGCCGTATTTGGTCCAAAAACTGCTGAACACTCAGCGTGGTATGGGCAGGTGAGCTCGTAAATCCCCCTTCATGAAATGGGCAAATGTGTTCAAATAGTCTTCAAAAGAATTCACTGAAGCCAGATGCAGCCTCTCACAACAACGCCAGATGGTACACTGATTCAGATGGGTTCTTACAACACTCACCTAGAGGGGGAAACCTGTACTACAAGGGGCCCGTCCTCCAGAAGATAATTCCAGGGTTTTTTTTTTGGTCCCCCCTCCTATATCTCATTAAAGGTTAGATGGTGCCAGGTACTGTGCCAAGTGAGGTTCATGAAACATCTCAAGGCGTCCCATTTAATGCTTCCTACAACTGGTGAGGGAGGGCTCTCATCCCCGTTTTGAGGAGCTTGGAGGTTAGGAGAGTGATGTGACAGGATTTGCTGTTTTGAATGAGCGTTTTGCCAGTGGAGTGGAGCTTGTTCTGGAGGTTGTGTGTGCGTGTTTGGTGGGGGGCAGGGGATCTGACAGCTGGTCACACAGCTGGCTGAGTGGACGTCACAGTCCCCGGGCACGGGCAGACCCAACCACATGAGAAGAGCCCAGCTCAGCTTCCGCTCTTTCCCTAGTGCACTGGGCCTGCGCTTGTTTGTCAGCAAAAGGTGGAAGTTTGCTCTAAATACTCCAAAACACTCTGGCTCTGAAATCCAACCAAGTTCTTCCAACCCGTGATTGCTTTTGGCTCTGGCTCCAGAAATCCAGACACTGTGCCATGGCCCAGAGAAAGAGTGACCAGTGGGAATGGAGATAATCGTATCAGCCTCCCAACGTGGGGACGCAGAAGGTGAATTTCACGGCAGGAATGTCTGCTTCCGGGCAGCTGCCAGCCTGACCCTGTGAGTTGCACCGAGGGATACGGGAGGCCCAGCCATGGGCTCCCTCTCCTCCAAGACTTCCCATCCTCTCTCCTGCAGCCAGGTGTACGTTCCTCCACAGTGCATCTGAGCTGCTGTTAATTTTGCGTGGGTCTAGAAGTCTTTTTCTTATCATTCACCTTTTAATTTTTTATCTTTCCCTTTGGACATGTCTTGTTGCAAAGACACATGTCTGAAGCATATGCGGAACTCCCTCCTGTCCTTCCTGAGGTGGCCACAGTGCCCACTCTTCGACATTCTCCTTCTCAGCACGCAGCTTTCCTTACTCAGTGTCACTGCGGTGGAAGGTTGCCTAGTGGTGGGTTAATGTGTATTTCTTCTTTACAAAAAGATTTTTTTCTCAGACTATAATGATCTTGATATTGGAACATTTCTAGTGTTAGATCCTCTTTCGAAGTGTGAAAGGGCTTATCTGAAATGCCCAAAAATGAGAACAAGAAAGGAGAAAAAGAAATAAGAAAACCGGTGCCGTGGAGAGGCGGGAAAGAGGGACAGAGAACAGACTACAGTTTTGGAGCGGCAGCAGTTGCTGTCCTGGTGAAGATGGAGGGAGGACTCGGCAGGAGAACCCCCTTGTCCTCAGAGGACACGTTCTGAGACCCCAGGGAACACCGGCGCCATGAACAGAACTGAGCCTCTGTCAGCCTCGGCTCTGCTGGAAATGTGGCAGCAGCTTTTTCGTGGGCAGACGCAGCCTCTCCAGTGGTTTTTATGTTTTTCAGTCCCGACCTGCTCCTGGATCGGTGGACCGGTCCCTTCCTTGCAGGAAGTGGCCTGGTGCCAGTCCTCTCAGGGGACCCCCGCTGACGTCTTCATGGAGGCCCAGCGCTTCCTGGCACAGCATATGTCACCACCCGGAACATGTCTTCTGTCCCACAACTTTAATGTTTTTTTTTCCATCTTAACTAAGGACTTAATGCACGGTTTTTTGTTTGTTTTTTTTTTAAAGATTTTATTTATTTATTTTCAGAGAGAGGAGAAGGGAGGGAGAAAGAACAATGTATGGTTGCCTCTTACGTGGTCCTCACTGGGGACCTGGCCCGCAACCCAGGCATGTGCCCTGACTGGGAATCGAACCGGGACCCTCTGGTTCCCAGCCCGCGCTCAATCCACTGAGCTACACCAGCCGGGGCTTAATGCACGTTTAATGTGGCCATTACTTTTGCAGTTTGAGGTATGACAGCAAATAGCAGAAACTTATTTTTCCTTCTTCAGAATTTCATGGATGGGTTTTTTTTCCTTACCTACATCTTAGCAACCTCAGCATACATTTTTTTTTTCTCTTGTTAAGTGGAGAACTTTCACCTTTTCCCTTAAAGGAAGCACTTGATGGCGTTTCTTTGGCGTGTCCAAATTGCCGGCATCGCTCCTCTCGTGCTTTGGGGCCGTTATTAAGTGCAGTGAGGGTGACTTTAAGACGGGCACTGCAACACTGTGATGGTCAATCTGATGCAACCGAAGTGGCCGCTAAGTGACTAACGGTGGGGCGCGCGTACAGCACGGAGGTGCCGGGCAAAGGGACGGCTTACATCTTGGCAGGACGGAGCAAGACTCGCGAGATTTTTATCATGTCATTCCGAATGGTGCTCAATTTAAAACTTACGAATTTTTTATTTCTTGAATTTTCCATTTAGTATTTTCGGACCGCCCTTGAGTGTGGGTAGCTGAAACTACAGAACGTGACACTGTGGGTAAGGGGGGACTACTGTATGAGCTGCGTCCAACTTCATTCAGCTCAATCGTATGAGGATTCTTGCCACGTGATTGCTGCTATTTGTTGAGGTTTGATGTGCCAGGCGCCGTGTGAAATACTTACGCAGGGACGGTCCCATTTAATCCTCACAACAGATGAACAACCAACACTAAGCCTGCTGGTAGTGACTGTGACACGTGGTGTGGGAGCTGAGCTTGTCTCCAGAGGTCAGAGGGGTTCAATTTTCTCTAAATGTGAGTGTGTAGATTTTCCCGTGACTTTAAACCCTCCCTTTACTGCCTCTTGATGTGACCAGTTTTACCATTATTATTAGTGGTTTCTTTCCAACTGCCCTGAATTTGTCTGCTCTGAGGTTCGAGGGGCGATGTCTCGGCCCGGCGTTCCGGACTTCAGTTTGCGAGTGCATTCTCATGCCCTCGGAGACTTGGAAAGCTCTTACATGGTCTCCTCCTAACCTCTTCATTTGTCCCACAGACTCCTGATTTCCTTAATTCATCCTTACGAAGGAGCATTTTCTGTCTTTTGATGACTTTAGCCGCCCTTCTGTAGCCCTTTTCTGATTCCATTGTATCTTCACCAAGAATTGAAAGGGAAAGTGGTATTTGTCATAGAATGCCACGGTCTTATTCCAAAGTGCCTGAGGATGGGACAAGGTAGGGCAAAGTATGGGTCAGCGAGGTTTGTGAGACAAAGGCGTGACCACCACATACCACCATGTGTTCTAACCCAGTGTGAAGGGTGAATCCTGAGGACCATTGGCCATGGGGGCCTGGACTGGTCAGTGTTATCTCAAAGATGTCCAGGGTAGTCGGAAACTGTAGTAATGGGGCTTCAGATGGGAGCCAAGCGGGTTAGGAATAGTTCAGAGAGCAGAGTCTAAGGACATCCAAGGAGCACGGGTCACCACAGAGGTAAGGATTCTGAGGTTCATATTTTGGGGGGACTGGCTGTGAGGGTAAGGGCGGGGTCTGCCAGACTGGGCAGGCCGACGTGAAACCTCTCTCCTTGGAGACGGTGTGACACTTTACAAGAGCTGTCTGAAGGTAATCATTAAGGTGGTTGGGGTTGGTACCACGTTGTATGGAGACAGGGACACTGTTTCCCAACTAGGGTCCTTGGTTGTCCGCATGGCCTGTCCAACCTTGTACTGTCTCTGGTTCACACACATGAGCAGACCCTGAATCCTCCCAAAGCTGTGCCCTGGACAGACCAGCACAGAGGACGTGTGACCCTGAGCCACCATTAGAAGAGACTGTAGAAAGTATTCAGCTTGTCCTAAAGTTAATCTGCACTTAGTGTTGCTTAAAATAGTCAAGCCAACATTTAGGGACTGAGAATGCCTTTAAGTATCAGGACCCGCGCCCAGCCTACCCATGGCGTCCCATCACAAAGGACTGCGTCCTGCCTCTGCCTCCTGGCAGCGGGCTTGAGGCTGCCCTGGTGGCTGTTGTGCCCGCAGTTCCGCCAGAGATCCCAGGTCTGATTGAGCCACAGCAGCGTCCCTGGAGATCCTGCTGGCAATGAGACCGTGATGTCTTTTATGATGGAGGGAAGCTGGCAGACAGGAGTATCTCGGCCCTACAAGATCAGCGAATCTTCAAGGTGTACTGCTGGCCCCAGCACCTGCCTGCTGTGCTGCAGCGGCTGAATGAGCAGTGCCTACGTGGCCTCTTCTGCGTCATTGTCCTGGTGGCCAGTGAGCAGCCCGTGCCAGCCCACCACACCCTGTTGGCCGTGTGCAGCGACTACTTCAACTCCATGTTCACCCTGGGTATGCGTGAAGCCTTCTCGAAGGAAGTGGAGCTGATTGGTGCCTCCTACATTGGCCTCAAGGCCATGATGGACTTCTTGTATGGCGTAGAGCTGGTGCTGGGTAGTGGCAATGCTTACCGTATCCTGGAGATGGCCCATCTGCTGCAGATCTGGACAGTGGTGAATTTCTACTGCAAGTACCTGGAGCAGGAGGTGAGTGAGGACAACTACCTGTATCTGCAAGCACTGGCCTCCAGCTACGACCTCAAGAAGCCAGTTGCCTTCATCGAGGGCTTTGTCCTGAGCCACTTTGGCATGCTGTTCCTCACACCCCCTTTCCTGCAGAACATCTCCATGCAGAAGCTGTGTGTGTACCTGAGCAGCAGCGAGGTGCAGCGGGAACACATGTGTGACCTGCTGCAGGCTGCCCTGTAGTGGCTGACGCAGCAGCCAGAGCACAAGGCCCACACCTACCAGGTGCTGGAGCACATCCACTTCCCTGCTCAACCTGAAGAATGACCTGCTGCACAGCATCAAGCTGGCTCTGTGCTCGCTGCTGCCCAGAGAGGCCCCGGCGCAGGCTTCATCGAGGGGGTTGTGTACCACCACGACAGCCTGGCAACCCAGCCGGTTGTGCAGACCAAGTGCACGACTCTCTGCACCAGCGAGGAGCACCTGATGTTCACGGGTGGTGGTGTCTTCTAGCAGTTTCAGAAGCACAGTGTCAACACCTGCTACCTGGACACCAAGAGCAAGCGGCGGGCCAAGGGGACACCCCTACTGGCCTTGCAGAGCCGCTGTGGTATTGCTGTGCTGGGGGTTCATCTTCATCGCTGGTGGTGTCTTCCCAAGGGATAATGGAGGGGACACAGTGTCCAATGTTCTTTATAGGAATGACCTGCACTGTAACAGTGGATCGGGGTGGCCTCCATGAACCAATGCCATGTGGATTTTGACTTTGCCTCCATTGAAGACATGTTGGTGGCCATTTGTGGCTGGAATGACAATGGAGTTCTCTCTTAAGTAGATACTTACAGTCCTGTGACGACCTCCTGGTCCTACGTGGCGGGCTTGCCAAGCTTCATGTATGGCCACAAGACATCATCTCCAAAAACTTTGTGTACCTCTTGGGGGGCCACAAACACTCCTTTAGCCCCTTCTGCAAGAGCCTGCTGTGACCACTGGAGGGACGTGTGGGAGGAGGTCAGCCCATGAGCGCAGCGTGGGGCTGGGATGGCCCGTGCAGCCTGGAGAACCGCATCTACTCCATCGGGGCCAGCGATGACAGTGACAACAGCTGGGAGGCCATGGTGAGCACCGACATGCAGGGCATCAAGGCCTACAGCCCGCGGTGCAACCAGTGACCCGTGTGGCCCCGCTGCTGCACTCTAGCACCAGTCGGGCGTGGCCGTGGGAGAGGGCCGCATTTCCATCCTGGGCGTGTTAGGTGGGAGAATCTGGCTTCCTTGTCCAAGATGGTCCAAGTGTACCTAGAAGAGCAAGCGGAGTCATGGCACCAATGTGCCCAAGGCCGTCACCAGCGGTTCTGCCTACATCTGCTCCCTGAAGTCACAGCTGGAAGACAAGAAGAAGATGGGGCCAGTGCCCTCGCTGGTGCCTGCTGAGACCTTGTTCCCCACTGCCACCTCCCAAAGTGTCTGCAGACCAGCTGCAACCTCACAGAACCCTGGGACCATTTGGTACCACTTAGCTTTTTTTTTTTTTAACTTTTGCAATCCTTGGTATTTCTGATACCACCATAACCGATCAAACAGTCTACATAACTTTAAACATTTACTCTAATTTGAATGATAAACAATAACAGAACATAGAGTCAGAGATTCTTGGAGGTAGGTTTCACCTACCTGCAAAAAAGGCCTTGGAATCATTGCTGATGCCAGTTGCACACTCTTCCCTTTGGGAGGGATCTTGGGAGAAATTTCTTTTGGGTCCAGTCTCAGGAATAATTGTGCCTTTTTTTACTTAACGTTCACAATAATTCTTTGAGGTGGGTAAAATTATTCTAGTTTTATAGCTGAACACACAAAAACTCAAATTGTTTAATAAATTTAGCCAAGCAAACAAAGCTATATAAGTGGAGGAAGTAAGATTTAACCCAAGTCTGTCAAACTCCAAAACTCTTCTTCCTTTGAGTTCCTAACACAAAACTCTGATGTTTAATGAAGAGGCGCAAGCACATGGAAGGCGTGGGCTCTATAATCTGTCCTTGACCCTAAGCGCTTCTCTCTTCCTTGCTCTCCTCATGGCTATCTCAACACAAGTCACCATTCTCCTGGTCTAGGTCATTAGGGAAGTTTTTGTTCCCTGCACTGTTCTCTCTCCGGCATAGCGAGTCCCCTCCCCCTTCTCTCTCCATGAGTGTGAATAAATGCTGAAATGTTATGTATTGTGCTTCTTTATTACTTTCAAGCTTTCTGCCTCTCCTCCCTCCTCCATCCATCCCCCCACCCTTTCCTTCCTGTCTTCTTACTGCTTTTCCACATTTCCTTGGTGGTGTGCAGTGAATAATCCGTCAGGTTTTCTCTTTGACTGCTGCCTGCTAGAATTAGTGTCTGCTTTAGCAAACGAATGGAATTCACTTTAGCAAGGGGGTATAAAACACTTTTCATCATACTCTGATTTATGGCTCTTTTTTTAAAAAAGTGCCTCTCCTTTTCTTTGTTTTTTCTGTTTTTTCTTTCACATTTTTGTAACTTGTGGGGTCTCGGAAGATTTTTGGTGTCCTTCCTGGAATGAGACAGGACATTGGGCCAATGAATAGCAGGCGGTCTGGCAGCCTCTCCCTCTCAAAGTAAGGAAATGCATTACTTAGCACAGTTTATGAACTCCGGTGACTTTGGTAATCAACATATTCTCTTCTAAATACTCACAAGCCACCAGCTTAATAATTAATTCTGTTCAGGGGATCAGCTTGGGCCTTTGGGGGGGCTGTCTTTCTCCTCCCCCCACTGATGGGGACAACATTGGCTCCTCTCCAGTCCCACGGCATTTCTGGAAACTTCCCCGGTGCTACACCTTCAGTTCTGAGCCTGAATAGTTGAACTCATCTAAGGCAGCCAACTGTTCTCTTATTATTGTTTCACCCTCTGATGCTTCACTTCTTTATGCCGTTTGCTTTCCCTTCCTCACTCCCAAGGTTATTTTCCCACGGAAAGGCAAACAAAATAGGAGTTCCGTCGTCTTTTGCCATCTGTGAGCATTACGTTATCTTCCCCGAGCAGTGGATTCATCTTTTCCTGGTTGTTTTTCTCCCAAACACAGCTCAAGAGCTCTTTAAAAATTGTCTAGCACTTTAAAAAAATATTTTATTTATTTACTTTTAGAGGGGGGTAAGGGAGGGACAAAGAGAGGAAGAGAAACATCGATCGGCTACCTCCTGTACACGCGCTGACCAGGGACCAAAACTGCAACCCAGGCATGTGCCCTGACCGGGAATTGAAGCAGCGATTTTTCATGTTGTGGAGCAATGCCCAGCCAACTGAGCCACACTGGTCAGGGCTAGAAGTTGCCTTGCTTTTTTTGAGTTCCTACCCAGAGCATGCCTACCCAGGACCTGACGCTGCACCAACCTTTATTCCTCGTCTCTTGCAGCTTTAGTTTGACCTGCTGGCTCCTTACCTCTTCTGCCTGCAAAGATAGCAGAGCTTCCTTGTCCAGAAAAAAGAAAAAGACTTAAAATGAAAGAAAAGAGGACTTGGACTCTCCTTTCTCCGCCAACAACTGTGTTCTCTCTTCCATCCCAAGCCCACACCCACATTCCCAGACAGTCCTGCCTCCCCATCATTCGCTCCCCACCCACTGATTCCTTGGTGCCTCACTGACTTCAGGCTTCCTGGTACCTTTGAAGCTAGGAGCTCCCATGTGGTCCTTCCAAAGAGCTGCCCCCATATAGGTGGCAAACGCCAAGCACGACATACAAGTGCCACCCACACGCAGGACGATTTGGTTCCTTGGCTCAGTCTCTCTTCATTTCTTGGCCTGCATTTGCCTTCAGAAGGACCTAGCTATCGACCAAGCTGTTCTCCAGTCTTTCTGTCCTTACCTCCCCCATCTGACTGACAGGTTCTTGTTCCTCTGGCTGACAGCCTTGGCTACTCTTCCAGTTTTCTTTTGCCTCTTTCCCAGCTAGGCCCAATACGTCTGCAGACAACCCTGAAAAAAAAGCCCATCTCCTGCCTGGGCCTGATCCCAGGATCTTCCTCCTGTGTAGTATTGCTCCTTGCACGTACCATTCCCTTCCCTAAAAACCATCAGCTACTTATGTCATACAAAGGATGGAGTCCGAGGTCTTTAGTCATAGGCTGAGGTTGCATGGGGAGAGCCATGGTGAGGAGAGCACAGGGCCCAGCCAGGTGGTCCGAGAGCCAGTCCTGGCCCTGTCCTTGTCCTAGAGGCTAGGAGACCTTCTGCACATTACTCAGAGTCCATTGTACCTACCTACAGATTTATAAAGAAAACCGTGAAGTGATCAGTCAGCATCTGGTGCAGAGTAAGATGTTAGCCATTGTCATCATCCTGGCCTGTGGGGAGCAGTCCCAGAACCCCAGCAGTCTGGTTTGACATAGAAGGAGAGGAACTCCAGCCTGCCCCAGGAGGGACCAGGGCTGGGACTGAGCAAGGCAGGGGGCTCATCTCTGCTTTTTTCTGTCTGTCTGCTTCATTTTCCTGCTGCAGGCTGCCTTCCCATTAGTGTGTGTGTTTGTTTTCAACTGGTCTCCCCATAACTCCTGAGTTTCTGCACTCATAAAGCAGCCAACCAACAGAGAATCTAAATTCCAGGTTCTTGGGAGAAAGCATGTGTTTGGGTCATCTTTCTGTTTATTGCAGTCAAATAGCTACGCTGCAATGTCGGGGAGGCGGGGGCGCGAATGGTACTTGGAACAAATATGATGGCAGGTGTCTATCTTGAGGGCCCAGGTCCTTCTCTGAGAAGACAAGTGTGGCTTATTGACACCTCAAAGGCATGTACTGCCTTCCCTGTTCAACCTCATTGCTTACTATATCCCTACAGGAAGTCTCCACTGGGCCAAGCTCAATGCCAAATGTGTGTATATTCACACTTTAATTGTCAAACCACTGCCCAGGCGTGGACCGTGAATTTCTCCTCCCTCCTCCACCCCCACGCACTTACAGCCTTAGTCTACTCCACTGCCTTCTGTAAGTCGCTCAAGTCAGATTTCTGTAGCGGACCACTGCTGACAACCTCGTCCCACCCACGAGATGCTCCTCATTCCTCGAGCTTCTACAACACTCGCCCTTTCTGCCTCATTGTCACTGATGAAATGCTCTTGGATGTTATTGGCCTTCTGTGTAGGCTGTAAGCTTCCAGAAGGCAAGGAGGACACCTGATTTCTGGTCCCAGATACTGGCTGAGGAACGACCATGTCCCCTGTGCATAGTGTCCCCCTCCCAAGCTAAAATAATTCCTGAGATGAAGTGGCCACTCAGGAGATCCCCGCCACTTTCTCATTGCCGTCTGGTTCTTCCTTGGTGGCCACAACTGTGCCAAGTGTGGTGGTTCCCCTAGTTGCTTTCTCTGCCTTTTAAGAGAGAAAATGGTCATCAGGACGAGGCAGGAGCCTGTTTCACGTTCTGCATGTTGAGAATTGGGTTTCCAGGAGACGCCAGGCTTCTTGCTGTCGCGGTTGTAGCTGGATTCTGGGAAAGGTTTGTCACTTACGTTGGGAAAGGGTTATTTACCTCCTGCAGCTGGAGGCGTGTTCTCTGTCCGATTACCTCAACCAAAGCAGCTTCTGATCGCTTCTCCTATTTTAGGAGAACCTCTGGGGAGTCCTTTCATGATGCCGAGGCCTTCTGACACCACCATGCGACATGTTTCCCTTTCCTATGAGAAGCAGCTGGAATTAACAGACGGCGCCCGTTGTCTGTCATCCTTAAGTGCAGGGTGCGGCGCAAATAACGCCCCTCATTTATTACAGAATCATATGCATGTCATTCTGTAATATAACTATATCACATGGAGACGCCATATGACATTTTAGGTGAAGTGCCCAAATTAAAACGATAAATTATCACACCCATATTATTACCCTACCACCCACATTCAGGCAGGCCCTGTTTCTGCCGGACCCCGTAGGTTAAACCAAGGTCTGTGTCCCCTTTAGGGAGACAAAGCTGGTGGCGCTGCTAGCAATGAGAATCCATAATGGCCGCCAGGCTCCTCTGCCCACTTTGTCTGTCAGGAATCACGCTGCCTTCCTTCGCTCTGCTGGCCCCAGTGACCCTCTGGCAGCAGGAGTCCTGTGCCCAGAACTGTAGATAGAATTGAACCGTCTCACCTGCAGTTGGTGGGAAATTTAGGAACTTTTGGCCCAGCTTCCTCTTTTGCAGGGCTGAGATTTCCATTTTATTACAATGAAAAAAAATCAGCCGTGGCTGGCGTGGCTCAGTGGATTGAGTGCTGGTTCTCTGGTTCGATTCCCAGTCAGGGCACATGCCTGGGTTGAGGGGGCCAGGTCCCCAGTAGGGGGCATGTGAGTGGCAACCACACATTGATGTTTCTCTCCTTTTCTTTCTCCTTCCCTTTCCCTCTTTCTAAAAATAAATAAAATCTTTAAAAAAATTAGTCTTGTCCAGTCCACGGAGGAGTGGCCATTATTTTGACAACTTGCCAGTCACTTCCTTCCTTCTTCACCACGATGTCCTCCCTTGGAGTTCCGCACTCTGGTTTGTGCATGTCTTAGACAATAATTATTAAAAAAATAATAAATATGTTTATAGATTTTTAGAGAGAAGGAGAGAGAGAGAGACATTGATTGGCTGCCTCCCATTCATACCCCGACCAGGAATCAAACTTGCAACCTAGGTACATGCCCTGACTGGGAACGAAACCCCCAACTTTTTGGTGTATGAAACGGTGCTTCAACCAACTGAGCCATACCAGCCAGGGCAACAATAACTTTTTTTTAGATATCGAAACCCTTCCTGTTCTTTTTCCTTTTATTATTGGCTCTTTGTCATTTCATTTTAGATACGTATTCCAGAAAGTCAAGATTTCTCTGCTTGCCTCTCTGATAGCCGGGTCGGACCTGTCGTCTCTGTACCGCCCCCCGCCCTGCCCACCGATGAATTTCCTCCCCCCTATGCAAGACTTTACTCAGCGCTCTGCGGAGCACAGAGCGCTGTTCTTATTTAGAAGATCCAGATATGGAAAGTCCTAGCAAACTTTTACTGGGTTTCTCCTTCTCTTAACCTATTTTGTCATATTCTTTGACGTTATTTTCTCTTATCTTTGGTTTTATTCTAACTCACCAGGAATATCTCTTCATTGTCATCTTGCCACCTTGTCTAGGAGCCCTTTATCTTGTCTAACAAACCAGACTGTGAAGAATCCTTTCCCTAGCACCTTTCATCTCTGGGAGCAGAGACGGGAGCTCGCTCTTGCAGGTTCACTCACAGGCTGGAGAACGAGAGTGCAACCAGGCAGGCCCTGGGAATCACTGTCTGGGGCCCCATAGATTTTTTATACAGATTTTTATTTATTTTTAGAGAGAGAGGAAGGGAGGGAGAGAAACCTCAGTGTGTGGTTGCCTCTCATGCGCCCCCTACTGGGAACCTGGCCCACAACGCAGGCATGTGCCCTGACTGGCAATTGAACCAGAGACCCTTTGGTTTGCAGGCTGGCGCTCAATCCACCGAGCCACGCCAGCCAGGGTTGCTTTCAGATCTGTTTCTTGAGTTCTCTGGCCACTACTCTGGGGCAGGGTTAAGCCTGCAGTACTGGGATTATCAGGGTCGTGGTAAAGGGACCCTGTGAGATAAAAATCAAAGAGCGACCTGCAGGGCCCCCTCCGTCCCAGAGAACATTCTAGTTTTGGAGGTAAGACTGGGGAGAGTCCAAATCACTCTTGTCTGGAGAGAAGGGCTTGTGGGATTCGGGGGTGAGTCGGCCTGGAAGTGGCCTCGGAGACCTACACTGAAGCTTGTACCCTCGGCAGGCTTGACTGTGGTCCATTGTGCTGGGGACCCCTGGAGAAGGATGGGCCTGGAGCTCTGATTTCCCAGCTCGGCCAGATGTGAGCATCTTCCACGTGTTCACCTCTTTCCATCTCTTCCTCCTTCCTCGGGAGTCCCACACTCACTAGGAGTTACGGTCTCTGGCAACCCTCCTACTCAGACCAGTCTCCGTTGTGCTTAAAACCCCTGACTGCCTTGGGTTTTTAAATTTATTTTCCTGGCAGGGGAGGTGGGGGAAAGCCTT
Organism: Micronycteris hirsuta; assembly: GCA_004026765.1. Taxonomy (NCBI): domain Eukaryota; kingdom Metazoa; phylum Chordata; class Mammalia; order Chiroptera; family Phyllostomidae; genus Micronycteris; species Micronycteris hirsuta. The sequence goes on along the minus strand of PVJI01000317.1, from coordinate 64,126 downwards.
AGGAGATGGAAGTACTAAGGAGTGTAGGCCCAATAATTGTATCTGCAGCCCCGTTCCTAAGAGGGTGAAGTGTGTGGTGGCAGAAGAGGGGTGCAGGTGGTGGAAATGAAAGGAGGAAAAGAAGGAGAGACCACGTGGAAAGACAAGAAGGTCGGCTTTACTGGATTCCGCCTCCAGCTGAACAGTCACCGAGAACGGCTTGATGCCGTTTTGCATAATGGACCATGAAGGTTCCCTTGCAGCTCTCTAATTTGCTGTTGGGAGAGCAAAGAGCGTTTTAGTTCTTCACAGCAGAAAGGTTTTAAGTGTAATGCTTGTCAAGGTTACGTACCTGTAGCTAGCACCAGGCCTGGCATGCCGAGAGCAAAGAGGAAGTCTTGATGAATCTATGATAATAGATAGCATCTCATTTTTTTCCAGCACAAATATCGGAAATCCAAAACGGTATGAGGTCGTCATGTTGTTACTCCTTTTTTTGATCTTTTCATTTGGAAGATAGCAAAGGAGAGCAACTCCTGTTCTTTGTGATGTCTCCGCCCCTTGAAACTTCTGAGGTCAATGTGGGAGGCTGCCTGGCCCTGGGAAGGACAGAGAATTTGGGTCAGGAGCCGGGGTCTGAGCCCTGAGTTTACCACTTGGTAGCTGAGCGATCTTGGTGCAAGTTTGCTTCTCTGCATCGTCTCTGGGTGATGGTTCTTGCCCGTCCCCACTCCCTCCCTCTGCTCCTGCCAGGCACTGTAAAGATCAAAGAAAATGCTAGAGACAAGGGTAATTGGGAAACTGCAGAAATGGTTTATAAATATTACAGTAATTACCAATGCTAAAGGTGGAGTTTTAGGGTCTCCTAGTCCCCCTCTCACCCCTGCCAGTTTCAACTGCTTGAACCCAGGAAAAAGAGTACAGCCTTTCTGAGGAGCATCATGACGTAACTTTTATTCTGAGACTCAAGATCTAAGACCCAAAGCAAGACACAGCAGGAGACCATCCTTCTCCCTCTGACAGGCTCTGGTGCCTGTTGGCTTCTGGCTACGTCTTCTGCATGATCATTAAAAAAAAAAATCATTTTTCATCTTTCAATTTCAGTTGACATATCATATTATATTAGTTTCAGGTGTACACCCCAGTGACTAGAAATTATGTAACTAAGTGTGATCATCCCAAGAAATCTCGTATCCATCTGACACCATATGCAGTTATTAGAATATCGTTGACTTTATTCTCTATGTTGTTCTTTACAGAAAGAAAGAGATCAGCTCAGGCTCAGGATGCTTATCTGTTCCTCTCCTATGGCAGCCTTGAAGAACTGGTGGCTGAACCAGGACTCCCAGTTAAATACTTTGTAGTGGGTATAGTGAGCTGAGTCCCTTCTCTGTGGGCCCAGCCCCCTCAAGTCCCAACCTGACCCAGCAGAGAGCAGCTGGGTTTTCAGAGGGCAGAGCTTTCGTCACCTCTCTCACTAGGGTTCCGTCCTCGAGGGGATATAGAGAAGACAACGGGAGAAGGGAAATCCTGAGCTGTTTTCACTTTACCCCCATTCCTCTCCCATAGAGAATTATAGAGAATCTCTGGTAGAAACCCCTGCCTTGAACCTTTCAGTTCTGAAGCCTGGTGGAATGTGCTCTTGCCGTGTGTCTGGGCAGTCACCTGAGAACTGACATCACTCACACATGGGCCCTTTAAAATCTAATACAGTTTGGCCCAGGCTGGTGTGGCTTAGTGGAAAGAGCACCGGCCTGTGAACCAAAGGGTCACTGGTTCGATTCCCATTCAAGGCATATACCTGGGTTGCGGGCCAGGTCTTCAGTAGGGGGCGCACAAGAGGCAACCACACACTGATGTTTCTGTTTCTCTCTTTCTCCCTCCCTTCCCCTCTTTCTAAAGCTATATGAATAAAATCTTTAAAAAAAAACCTAATACAGTTTTGTGGCATTCTGCTTGCAGTTTTAATTTGGCCATTCCTTTTATCCTCACCAGAGGATATGTTGTATTAATTTGAGAGAGAGAAGAGAGAAAGGGAGAGAGAGAGAGAAACAAACATTGATATGAGAGAGGAACATCAATTGCCTTCTGTATGCATCCCAACGAAGACTGAACACACGACCTAGGCATGTGCCCTGACTAGGAATTGAACCCGCAACCTTTTGGTGTACAGATGACACTTCTGTTGAGCCACCTGCCCAGGGCTGTAATGTGGCCATTTTAATACCACTGGATAGAGGGACTGTTTGGGGCCTGCTGACCTGACACAGGCCTGCTGACCTGACACGGGCCTGCTGACCTGACACAGGCCTGGATGATGTGGTGTGGAGAGTCCTTCCCTTTAGTCCCGGGGCCTGAAGGAGCTGCCTACCGGGGAGCCTGCTTCAGATATGAGGTGTGGCTGCTCTGTGCACTGGCTCAGCCATTAGTCATGGGTGAAGAGGGCATCCAGACTCCAGAACTTTAAACACAGGGCATGCGGGAGGAGGGGGGTGCGAGAGATCGTGGGCCTTTGTGGGGCAAGTCTTGGGTAGCACTCCAGCAGAGCTGGGAGAATGAGAGTCAGGTATTCAGCTCAGGAAGGTACAGAGAGACGAGGACAGAGGAGAGAACCTCTACAGCAGGACCGTGGGAAGAGGGCAGGCCCAGCACACCCTACCTGGAGCCTTGGATCCAGCAGGTGCTATGTTGTTTCGTTCTCTTGGCCTGTCTGGGCCGTACCTCTGGCTTGGCCTGCTATGCTGCTCCCTGCAAGGATATCTGGTTTCCTTATTCATGAGCACATTCAGTTCAGGGTCTGGCAGATCCCAGATGCTCAAGGATTATTATGAGGCACTAAGAAGAAGCTACCTGTCGAGCGGGGATTCGTGAGCAGGGAGTGTTTTCTTAGCAAACAGACTTGGCCTTGCCTTTGGTTTCTGCAGGAGACCAATTCCTCTGCTCATTCGCTTTATCTTGTGTCAAGATGCTAATGGGGGCTGGTTTTCATTCCCGTTAACCTTTCCTGGCTGGGCGTCTGCAGCTGACAGCGGTGCACGCGTCTCTTCTCACAGAGGTTTCCAAAGACACGGGGAAAAAAAATGCAGGGCAGCAAAACCCTCAACGTTTGCACTGGAGCCAAAGAGGAAGGAGTGCTTTCAGCTAGTCTTCAGGGACGAGGGGCTTGGGAAGAGGATTAATCAATGCTTTTATGCCTCAGTGTAGCATTTGTTGCAAGTTTGCAGCATGCCAGGCACGCTGCTACGCTGGGAGTGCCAAGATGAAAAGATCCTGCTCCTAGGAAGCCAGGGCCCAGCTGGCATGCTCGAAGAGCCAGCTCACTGGTGGACCCCCAGATTCTTTTTTCTTTAAAGAGTTAATTTATTTTATTATTAGAGAGAGGGCAAGGGAGGGAGAAAGAGAGGGAGACAAACATCAATGTGAGAGAGAAACATCGATCGGTTGCATCTCTTACATGCCCCTGTCAGAGGACCAAACCTTCCGCCCAGGCATGTGCCCTGACTGGGAATCAAACCGGTGACCTTTTGCTTTGCAGGAGTGTGCCCAACCGACTGAGCCACATCATTCAGGGCCCAGATTTGTTTTACTAGAATCTTAGGGACCTGGGATTCTGGCAGACTTTTTTTGGTTTGTTTAACTTTTTATTTTGACATACTGTTATGTCACAGAAAGGTCCCCCGATGAACCTCTTGCATCGCTCTTGTACAATCTGGGAGGCTTTTAAGTGTGTTTAAGCGTGTTTTCTCTGCACTGTTTCTCCCACCCCCTCTTTTTTTTTTTTTATCTTAAGTGAATCTTCTTCATCTCACCCCCACCAGCTTGTCATGAAGTGGGGTTTCTCCAGTCATGCAGCAAAGTCATTTAATTACCACACATTCATCTTAGGTTGGTGACTTGTGAGCTGAGAGCATTGTTCTGAAGAGAGGAAGCTCACAATGGGAGTTCCCAGCCCGACCCGCTCCTCCCATTTCACTGGTACATCATGGCGCATCAGTAGGGGAACTGAGACTTCCTGGCTTAAAAGGAGTAATAGTAATTGATACTGTGACAATGGCAGCAACGCAATTAAGCATTTGCCATGGGCTTTGTATGGGTTGCTGTGTCTTATCCTCACGAGTCTAAGGGGTAGGTGCTGTGACCATTCCTCTCAGAGGCCGAGGGCTTCAGTGATAAGACTGCTAAGCAGCAGGTCATCGACCTCTGGGCCCTAGCCCGTCACCTGCACTTACCAAAGGAGTGCGTCATACCAGAGGACTTTCAGGAGCCTGGGGAATGTCATGCAGCCACGTCAGGGGACCAGGGACCTCCAATGCTGCTCACAGCCCAAAGCACAGTCCCCTCTCTTTGTTCTGAACCGAGATCTAAGGTCATAATATGTGCTGCCTGACGTTGGGTACAATTTTCTAGGAGCTTATTTTTATGCTTCTTGAATGAATAGCGTCGAGTCCCCCGTAGCTCTTCTCTCACTGATTTGGGATTTATGGCCATTACAGTAGGGATTGGGATGAAAGCAGCTTTTCCAGAACTATTGGAGGGCAGGGCCCCATAAACAAGTAAATACGGGAAAAGGAGAACCGAGTCCTTAGAAGCATTTGAGCAGAATATATTTGCAGATAGGTAATCCATGTACCAACTTCAAGAGTCTTATTTTTTTTCTTCCTGTGAAGAAGATTAATCAGAGCGGCTGACTGGCTCAGTGGCAAGCGTACCGCTGAAGGAGACACTGAGAGAGAGCTCATTTCATAGACCAGGACAGGACCCTGCCCTGGGCCACCTCCAAGTCCCCCTTGCTTGTGTGTGTGCCGGAGTTTCGTTGTAGAAACACGTGGGTGTTTGTCAGCAGGAGATGGGAGTAGGAAGCTGTTTCTGGGAGGGTGGGTGAGAGAGGTGTTGCTTGGAAAAAGACCTATTTTGGGGAAAGGAGGAGCCTCCTGGTGTAGGGGGTGTGGGGCTAAGGGGCGTTTCAGAGACGGGGGCTGATCGATGGCCTCTTTCCTCTTAGAGAGCAAGCCCGTTTCTTATCTTTTATGACAGCTGGGTCTCTGACATGTCCCACTCCATTGACTGATTCCCAGAATGTTGCTGTTTGTACCCAAGGTAGCTCCTGAGGCGGAGCTGAAGTGCCACCTTCCTGATGCCCAGGTGTACTCAGGGGTTCTAGGGTCCCCCTTCCCAGAGCTTCCCTGGGTGCTTCCTTCCTAGATTTCTGGGCTCTTTCTCTTCAATGCTCCCTGACATCCTGTTCTAGGCAGGATGGGAGGACTCCATGGGGCCTCCCTTCAGTTCTCTGCTGATGGCAGGTAGGAAGGTGTCCTCTCTTCTGTCCCTTCTTCCTGGCCACACACTTGGGGATCAGAAATCTGGAATTCTGGGGACCATTCTGTGTGGTCCACTCAGTGGCTGCTTTTGTTTTTAACTTTATTGTCAACATTGGACAGGTTTCACATGAAAACCACAGACCCTAATCTTCATGCAGCAGTGACGGTCCGAGTGGCGGCTGCCCCTTTAGGGTGCTCCCTCTCGTTGATCAGAATGCCACGGCCTGCTTTCTGTCATTGCCTTGGTCTGCCTCACCCGTCCTACGCCAACGGAAAGGCGAATGGTCCCCTTCAGTTGTGTTCGCTGCTCGTGGGGTACGTCCGCGGGGACCCGTACATCCGTGCTGGAGTACTGGCGGTCCTCAGCAGGAGGGACCATTGCAGTTGCTGGAGTGCTCAGCGTGGGGAGATGGACGAGAAACAGTGAGGAAAGGAGGGCCACACACCTGGTCACTAGAACGACCGTCCAGCTGCTTCTGGGTCCCCATCCACCCTTTTTCTCTGACAAAATATGAAAACAGAGTGAGAACTTCCATGGTTTCTCTCCAGGAGCCTGGACACCCTCTCTTAGTTTCTTGGATCCCTCATCCTTTTTGTCTCGTTTCATTGTCAGACACTAAGTGACAAGCTGAAGATGGTGGGGAAGAGCTTTTGACCTTAACATTCACGAGGGTCTCAGTGCTCTGTCTCTTTAAATGTCCCCCGTCACCCCCACACTTCTATCCCCTACTGTTCCCTACTCTCATCCTTCTTCCTTTTCCTTTCTCTGTCCATCTTTATTTACCCCCTTTCCTTTCTATGCTCCTTTCCTTTCTTGGTCCATCTTTATTTACCCCTTTCCTTCATTTTATTTTTTCCCAACTTGCAATTCTTAGCTTGTATTGCATTCCTACATTTCTAGAAAATTCCTCAGCTGTTCCTACCACTTCCCCTAACTATGCCCCATGTCTCTTTGGCTCCGTTCTACTTTCCTTGGCTGTGCAAGGTGCATCCCGACTGTGGAGCGACACATAACTGCCCACAAAAGCTTTCTTCCAGACCCTTCTGTGCCCTGCGGCACCCACCTTGAAACCTGGAACCATTTGAGTAAATGCTCAACAACCCAGGAAATGAACTTAGACCTGAAAGATCTGGTGGTATTTGGAGGAAATTGGGATTTAATTAGTGTTTCCTTTCACGCCACTGTCCATATGCCTCTGCTACATTTGTGGGCCTATGTGTGGGTATCCTCTGGGAATTTAATTACATGAGATTTCTCCTCTTTGTTAAAATCTAATAAACACACATGATATATTAATTTGAAACTGGCTCCGTTGCCAAAAGTGAGATGCTTAATTTGAATAGGGACTTACTTTTCTTCTCTTTGAGAAGATGGTAGTCTCATGAATTCTGGTTTCACTGATGGGTGGGTGAGATTTTTTCCCTCCCTCATAGGAGGTAACAATGAGTAATCTAAACCAGCAACACTTGATCTGATTTTGTCTGTTTTTTTTTTTTTTATCCGGAAAGTTTGCCGTGAAAACAAAGGCACTGACCTCTAGACAGCTCCTGGGAGCGTGGTTTTGCAGCCTCCAGCCAGGAGTAGTTCATTCACCAAGAGCAGTGATTTGTAGGTGTGTGTGAAGGTTAGGGACCACTCTACTCCTCGTTGGGTGGGGCGCGTTGGTTCCTTTTCCTGTGGCTTGTGGGGCCTTGTGTGGTCCCAGCGGTCCCCCAAATCCAGCTGCCACTGAGTCAGCTGTAAGCACTGCCCAAAAAGAGAATTTGAGGGGACAGCAGAGGGGCCCGAGCCGAATGAAAATGACCCAGTTGGCACTCAGATGACCCCTGTGTCGAAGGCTGTGATTACAATGCCCATTTTGCAGATGAGGAGTCTGAAGCTGGGTACAGTGCTTGCTGGGGGCTGAGGGGAGAGGGACCGGGAGGCCATGTCTCTTGGGTTCAGAGTCTCCCTTGGGAAAAGGAAGAAGTTCTGGAGATGGGTGAGGGTGATGGTGGCCCAACAGTGTCAATGAACTTACCGCCTCTGAACTGTGCACTACTTAAAAGTGGTTAAATGTTACACATTCTTTACCTCAGTGCAGAGTTTCATAATTGCTAGTTGTTAATGTGAAAGCACAAAATTCAGATGAACAGATTTACAAAATGTGGTAAATACAGGAACGGAGTATTGTATATTATTCAGCCTTAAAAGGAAGGGAATCCTGACACAGGCTACAACATGGATGAACCTTGAAGACATTATGTCGAGTGAAGTAAGCCAGTGACAAGTGCTATGAGATTTCACTCATGCCAGGTACCCAGAGCAGTCAAGTTCATAGAGACAGAAGGCAGAGTGGCGGTTGCCACAGGGGCTGGAGGGGACGGGCAATGGGGAATTATTGTTTGATGGGTGCAGAGTTTCAGGCAGGGAGGACGGGTTGTGCTGGAGATGGGGCGGGAGTGGCTGTCCAGCAATGTGAACGTACTTAATGTCACTAAACTGTACACTTAAAAACAATTAAAATGATAAATTTTATGAATTGTCACACACACACACGCACGCACGCACGCACGCACGTCCTGGCAGACTGCAAGGCACAAAAGGAGCTTGCCCAACGTCCCCGCCCAGTGGCCCTTCCATTCATTCGCGCTAACTACCTCCCTGGAACAGAAAAGAGTCTCTCTGGCCCTGGCCCAGTGGCTCAGCTGGTGGAGTGTCACCCTGTACATCAAAAGGTTGTGGGTTCAATCCCCAGTCAAGGCACATGCCTAGGTTATGGGTTCAGTCCACAGTCAGGGCTCATGCGGGAGGCAACCGATCAATGTTTCTCCCTCTCTCTCCTTCCCTTCCTCTCTCTCTAAATCAATAAGCATGTCCTTGGGTGAGGATTAAAAAAAAATTCTCCCGTCCAAACATATGCCCACCATTCCTGCATGCCAGAGGGCAAACGGCAGCCCGATGGAGCCCTGACCTCTGCGCACAGAAGACGCAAACCCAAATGCCAGCTCGGAAAGGGATTAATGATTTAAACGGTCTGAGGGAAAGAAAGCACTATTAGCGCTAGCTTGGCTTACCGAGAGGGGTCCATTAATTCACATAGCGGAGTTCCAGGGGGAGAAGTGTTGCCCTAATTATGTCTTGGGTAATTTGGCCATTGAAATGGCTAACCGATTTACAAGTAGGTTTTTCCTTGAGGAATTGTGTCTTTATTCAGTGCTGTTCCCCCCGCCCCCGCCCAGGAGCCAGATGTGCGCTATGCTGTGAAGACGTTAGCTTGTCTTTGCCGATCGCTACCCCTCCTCGTTTTCGATCATGAGACCTTGTGGCTTTTCTGAGGGATTGGAAATGTGTCTGGCTGGAATTATAGCCTATGTTAGCAGGATCCTTGTAGCCTCCAGAAGGTACAAGGCCAAATGCCGTGTTTGCAGCGTCTTCCACGAGTAGCCGTCATGGGTAAGGGTCCGGCAGTTGTACTTCAATTACATGGAGATTCAGAACCTGCCCAGGGCCCTCCTCGTGAGTCGCCTGCTGAGGGAGCTTGGGCCACACGGACAGCCAGTGCCCTGCTGTCCAGGCACGACCCAGCCCCCGGAGGTGGTCTACCCACACTCAATGAGTGCGTGTCTCCACACTGCCATAGGCATCACGCTGGACCCTTTGAGGGGCTCAGAGATTCACAGAGAAGCCCCAGGCTGCCCTTGGTAACATTTTCCCTGGGACCCCAGATGTGCAACCAGTCTTGGGTGGAGAGGCAGCCTTTGCATCGCTGATTCCTACTTTTTGCCTCTATCAGTCGCCATTTTCGGTGGGGACAAAGACACTGAAAATCTTGGGGGTGAGAAACTGGGATGTTCTCTCCAAAGCTGGGGGAAGAAAAGGAACAACGAACATTATTGGCAAGGTCTCCTTTAATATAAATAATAAACAAAAGCCACTCTTTATGATGTCCATGCAGTGTGTTGAACTCGCTGAACACATTTCTCCATTTAACCTTTACCCTAACCCTAAGAGGTCTGGTACCGTAGTCTCCATTTTGTAGATGATGGAATCGAGGCCCAGAGAGGTTCGGTGACCTGACTCAGATTGCACAGCCAGAAAGTCATAGAAACAAGATTCCAACCAGGTTTTCAGAGTCTGGTTTTTCTGTTCTCTCAGCTGTGGTTGGCAGCTGCTCAGGGGTGGCTCAGGTGTTCACTGCAGGAGTTATAAGGTAACCACCTTTAGTGAAGGTTACCAGTGAGCTCCATTGTGTGGTTACTCATTGATCCAGTTTTTACAAAGTACCACATAGTTCTCCTCCTATCTTCCCACCTGCGCATATCGGTGATTAAAGATGGAGGTGGAGGGGATGGAAAGAGTGAGTGATGGGGTGGGTGGGCAGAATTGCCACAGGATGGATGGGCTCCATCCCTCTGAAGCCGCGGGTGCCCTTTTAGGGAATCCCTCTGTGCTCCGCCCCCGCCCACCCCCAGCAACACTCCTCCCACTCGCTGCCCACCCCTGTGGACATTCCCAAAGCCAGCATCTGCTCTGAGCTGTCTTTCCTTCTCTTACACACTTTTTTCTCCAGGGCTCTCATTGATGACTTAGCCTTTTGCCACCATGACTTCCACGGTCACCGCTCTCATCTAAGCGATTCTCAGTTTTGTGTCACCTGCCCAAGCTCTCCCTTTTGTTCCTCACATCTGTTTTTCACCTGCCTGGGGCCTGCTCCAGCATCTCGGTCCAGCATGCTCTCAGTCCCCTGATCTCCCCTGCCCTCCCCGCTCCAGCACCCACCCATCTCACCGCCCTGTGTCACCACAGTGCTCTGGTCCCCTCCCAGTCCCCTTCACTACCTTCCTCCCTCTGTCCATATCTAATTGTTGCTGAGTCCCATGACTGCTGCCTTTTCAATGCCTCTGCTGCCCACACCTTCCCTTTATTCATTCGACACCTCTACTGTACACCCTCTTAGGGCCACGTTCTTTCCACGCCGTCCTTCTCTCATCTGGTGTTCCTGAATTCTATTTCCACTCCCCTCCGTTCTGTACTGCTGCCTGATTAATATTCCCACAATAAAACTCAGACCCCATCAGCCCTGTCAAAAATATTTTATGGTCTATGGCGTTTGAGCCTTTCCAGAGCATGATCTTAAATCACTTTCCCAGTCTCGTGCTCCGCCGTCACTTCTCTACACCAAAAATAGAAGGAGCAGCCATAGCCACAGAAGTAATAATAGTAGGAGCAGTAAAGCAACAGCGCTAAATGGTCATAGAACATTTTCTGTGTGCCGAGCACTGTTCTAAGTGCTTGATGTGATGAACTCATTTAGCTCCCACAACCACCCAGTGAGTAGATACTGTTCCTCTAGGGAATGCGTCACGTGCTGTTGCAGACCGTGCACTGTGCTTTAGTTTTTACGGGCCTTTTCTCTTGCTGTTATGCCCGACAAGACTGTTCCTCCGTCCCATCCCTCCAGGTCTAACTCTTAGCAATTTCTTGAGGGTGTCACAGGTGCCCTGTCCTCCCAGCGGTCTCCCGTCAACGGGGCACTTTTAATTCCTGCTTCTCTCTCACTGCCTGCCCCATCTCCTGCCAGGTGTTGTAGGCACGCATGCGCGTGGGCTATCCTCTCTGGTTCCTGGGCGAATCCTGAGGGCCTGGACTGTCTCCTCCAAATCTGTATCCCCTGTAGCATCCAGCAAGCACTTCACGCGTAGCAGGTACTGGGTATCTTCAGTCTACTGGGCCAAAATTAAAGGGTTGACTTCACATTCCAGAGTCCTTGGCTGTGGTCAATGTCATTCATGTGGTCTAGTCCTTTCTAGGTAAAAGGCCAGATGAGCCCAACCAAATCAGGAAGAATGAAGATGGCAAGCGTGAGCGACAGGCAGAATCCCCTCCCATTTGCTAATTAGTATTCAGTAATCACCTTTGCTTTTTAAGAGAAGGGAGTAGGAAGGACCTTCATGGGTGGGGGCCCATTGCTTGTGGGGAAAGAGTGGATAGACATTGTTTATGCTCTTTAATGTGATAGCAGGTATATTTTGCATTCTCGCCAATGTATTTTTGAAACGATTTCAAACATCTCCCTCATTACAAAAAAGGGGTATAGGTTCATTGTAGAAATTTGGAAAATATAGCTAAGCACTGAGAAGACAATAAAATCACTGATAGTCTCAGTGCCCAGAAATGACAGTTTTAGCATTTGGTGAATATTCTTCTAGTCTGTTGATTACATTTACTCATATGTAGACATTAATATACTCATGGTTATATTAAAGATACACTTCAGCCCTGGCTGGTGTGGCTCAGTGGATTGAGCGGCGGCCTGCAGCCTGCAAACCGAAAAGTCACCAGTTCAGTTCCCTGTAGGGGCACGAGCCTGGGCTGTGGGCCAGGTCCCAGCTGGAGGTGTGCTAGAGGCAACCAGTCAATGTTTCTCTTGCATATTGATGTTTCTCTCCCTCTCTTTCTCCTTCCCTCACTTCTCTCTAAAAATAAATAAAGTCTTTTTAAAAAATAAAAAAAATACACTTCAATATTTTCCAATGTAATAAATTAGGGATAGATATTAGTTTTATCATCTTTTATTACTTTATGATACACCAAAATAATTACTGAGTATTTATTATTTTTGTGAATTGCCTGTCCATGTCTGGTCATTTTTATAGATTTATTGTTGATTTATAAATGTTCTTTTTAGATTAAAGATACTTATCTCCCCCCCTTTACATCTATGTGAAAATATTGGCTGTATAATTAAAAAGTCTATACTTTATCAGTCCTCTATGGTACGTTAAGTTTTCACTACTATAAATAATGTGACACTCAATATAGCACGCATATCTAATCTGCATCGTTGCTTTGCGATTGATTCAGAGAAATGGGGTTCCTGGGTTGCTCCCCGTGAGAAGTATCTGCAAGTACTCATTTCTCTGAACTTGTAGCGTAACTGAGCATTACCTTTAAAAAACTGTTCAATTTAATAAGCAAAAAAAAAAAAAGATTTCTTTAGTTTTAAATTGTTTTACTACTAGAAAATTAATTTTTTTTTCGTATTTTATCATCTAGTTGTATTGAAATGCTTTGTGTATTGGTTGTTCTTTTCCCAATTGGGTTGGTATTAATTTTCTAATTGATTTATTAGTTTATTAAATATATTGATCCAGGGTATTAATATTGTACTGTTTGCTACAAATTTGTTTCTTTGTCCTATTAATTTTTATTTTATATTTGATTTAGTGTTTTATTTGCTAGTTTAGATCATATGAGAAGGGGACCCCCCAAAAAACTTAGAATTATGTTCCGGAGGGCGGGCCCTTGGTAGTACAGGCTTCCTCTGCTAGGTGAGTGTTCTAGGAACCCATCTGTGTCAGTGTACCAGCTAGTCTTGTCGTGAGAGGCTGTGTTTGGCTTCAGTGAATTTCTTTTTGAAGATTCTTTCCAAGTGTTTTCCCAATTTATGATGGATTTATGAGTGCACCTGCCCACGCTGCATTAACCAAAACCGGCATGGCCCCCCATGCCCCGCTGCCCCTATTTACCCGATTTCGAGAGACTTTCTTTTGTTTCCTGGATGAAAAAAATTCCTCAAAGGGAAATGGTTTGCCGATGTGGAAGAGATGAAACAAAAAAATAGCAGAAGCATTAGAAGGCATCAAAATCAATGAGTTCAGGAACTTTTGAGCGGTGGAAAAACATTTCGAGAGGTGTAGTGCATCAAATGCAGAGTCCTTTGAAGGTGATTGAAGTTTAAACATGTAAGAATACAGAATTTTTTATAAATAAATTCTGTTTGGGGGGGGTTCCCCTCGTAAAATCAAATCTATTTGATCCTTTGTGATTTTCCAACCATTTGTTTTATGCCTTGAAGAGTATTTTGATTGTTTTTCTGATGTGGTTTTGTTTGCTTATATTTCAAATCCACTGGTAGTATATTTTTGCCTGTGCCATGCCTGAGGTGGGGCAGGTTTGAAAGATTGAGGGAGGAGGTTTGCTTAGTTGTGAGAAGGTGTTCTGAACTGCCAGAGATTGTGAATGAAGTGAGCAGAGGGGAAGGAGGAAGCTGCAGGGAGGAACGGCATGTGGAATTGGGATTTCAGACAGAGAAGAGAGTACACTCAGGGTACAGCCACGCGTCCTCAGTGAATGTATGGATCTGCACAGTTGAAATACAATGGGAAACTGAGGGGGTGCAGAGCAGGAGAGAGGGAGAGAGAAAGCCACAAAGAGAAGACATGTGTCTTCTTAATGGTGGTGGAGATGGGGTGGCTTTGATCAGGGATTAGCAGGTTAAAAAAGCCACCATTGCTGTAGCCAAGGTAACCAGGGATTTCCCAGTTGTCAAACCTCATTTCTTTTCTTTCTTTCCTTTTCTGTAGCTTTAAAAAATTTTTAAAAAAATTTTATTTATTTATTTTTAGAGAGAAGGGAAGGGAAGGAGAAAGAGAGGGAGAGAAGCGTCAATGTGTGATTGCCTCTCACGTTCCTCTTTTCTGCAGCTTTTGACATGGCGTTGCCTGTTTCTTGAAGCACCGAGTCCCCTCAGGTTCCAAGACACTATCTTCTCAGGAGAAGATTTCTCTGCTCTTCTGCCATGCCTGTCTCCAGGTTGAACCCTACACCCTCTACTCTATAAACTCTCCCTGCACCTTCGACTCCATCCACATGCGGGTGACGTCACCCCTAAATTTGTATCTCCAGCCTGGACCTCTCTTCTGAATTGGGGGGAAGGTATTCACCTAATGGTTGGATGTCTTATTGCAAATTCAACTTGCCCCAAACCAGGCACACCTTGGTCCCCTCTCCCCCACATCCCCAGCTTGCTCTTCTTGCAGGATTTTCTATCTGAGTGGGTTTTTCACAAGGTGCTTATGAGCCCTGCTTCCAGAAAGGGTAGGGTTAGAAGAAATGGACTTCCATGTCAGTGGTAACTTAGCGTAAACATGGAGACGATGTCCCTGTGGCTGAGAACGAGTGAGGACTAGGACAGTTTCCCCAGGAAAGCGAAAGCAGGAGAGACAACGCCCTGTTCTTTGAGTTGGGAAGTAGAGCCCTCAACCCCTAGATATCTCAAAGGCGCTGCGAGGCCCCTTGAGAGGCAAGAATTACTGAGCATTCCTCCAGAATCAGGATTTTCTAAATACCCTCCCCAAACTTCAGCTGGCAAGTTCAATCTCCAAAGGTCATGTATTCCAAAACAGTTTCTAAATTTGCCTCTGTGATTTGCATTCATAAGAAGATGCACCTGCAGATCGTGTAGGTGACAACTAAGCGGTGGCATTTAAATTCTCTGCTGGTGGTCCAGGGAGGGCGGCAAAGGCAGTTTCTAAAGCAGGTAGACACCACTTACAGAAACACCTCTCAAACATCTCAATGGAGCAGAATTAGACCTATATTGTATTTTTTTATTAGCAAAAGACATGACAGGTCAATCAGAAGGGGGCCAGCTCTTTTTCGATGTGTTTTAAACTTTCAAGCAATAGCTATCCAAATTTGAGCTAGTTAAATATTTGAGGGAGAAGACAACGTAAAGCAGTACTTTTTATCAATTTGGGAATATTGGAATCATTTTTTTAAAATCACAACTGAAACTGTCAGGTCCCACACTTGCGCCTGAGTGAGTTGGAAAGAGCACGCGTAGCTGCTCAGGGGTGTAAGAGAGAACCTGGCCCTGGTGTCTTCTTTCCCTGGCCTCCCCGTGCTCTTTTGGGCCACCCATCAGCTCACTGGAAAGAGAAATTCACTTCTCACTGCTCCCCAGGTTGATGGGTGCTGTGGTCATTCATGCTTCAGGCTCACCCTGGACATCAGGTTCTTCCCTGCCCATGTGCCTCCTACCTTCCCCGGATTATTTGTCCCCTTTCACGGGAAAGACTTGAACCCTGCCTAGGATACTGTCACTCACAGCATCATCATCAGCTTTCCTGGTAACGCCCCTATGCCTCCCACTAATTTGTAGAAATGAACCACAGACATTTTCTTTTGAGAAAACTTCACAGATCTTTAATAGAACTAGTGCATTAATTCACATGCAATAAGCAAAGGAAAGTCTATGCCCAAAGGGAGGTTTGGGCTCCAAAGGCTGCATGACCTCAGCTGAAATACTCTCCCTCTGTGTACCTCCGCTGACCCTCCATAGTGAGGGATGTGGCAACCACGTTCCCTCTGCACAGTTGACATTCTGAATGCAGAATGTAACTGTGGCTTTCAGTGGACAAAGGCAGGCATTCCGGACATATTTTAATGCTTTACTTTGTAAAAGTCTGCATTTGCACTTTTGGCATTATTGACACGTATCTCTGGAGGGAGAGTCTAATTTCAGAAAGAAGGTGCACTTTGCTTGGGAACCCCCTGACGAGACGAGGAAATCAGTAAGTGCAAAAACTCACTGATTTAAATCCGGTGGCTGATAGGGAGCAGGCAGGAACCAGGGAGTGCTTCCACTGAAGGATGCCAGTGAGATCTGAGAGCAATGAGGTGAAAACAAACAAAGCAGAAACTTCTGGCCGCCCGCGGTGCAGCGTTTCGGCACCGCCTCGCTCGAGCATCACCACCACCTGACATCTCTTTTATTTCGTGATTTTAATCTGCCTGGAAACCCAGGAGATTCCTTCTCTCATCTCTTCTTGGAAATGTTTAACCCCTGCCAGTTGGAATCAGCATGGCAGGGAAGGAACAGCAGCCATATGGCTTCTGCTCTCGAACGACAGGTTTCAGACCTCTTGCACGTCACTGGAACCATGGGATTGCTTTCTCCTGCACGGCCCTGGGGGGTTGGCCTTGTAAAAAAGAGAGGAGGCAGGTGCCTTGCCACAGGGCATCTGTACTCTCCTGAAGACAGGAAAGGGTCCCTCCTGAGGGGCAGGGATGGGACTCTCCGGTGGCTGTACGCTAGCTGCTCCCACTCCTTCCTTGCATGTACTGCTCTGTTGGGCTCATATGAACAACCACGCGATTACTCCTATTGGTCATCTCCTTCCACCAAGTACCCATTCCCATTTCCCAGGTCTCTCCAGCCCTTGTGATCTAGCTCCTGTCCTCATCGGCTTACAGAGCTGAGACTCTCAAGGGGCCTGCTGGCTCGGGTCCTGTGTCCTTTCTCAGGCATCTTCATTCTTGTTTCTTCTTCAGCGGTGCTGAGGCTGCTCCCATGGCCTCAGGCCACTATCTGAGCTTGCTTTCTCTGTACCTCTCTGATGTCCTTCTCTGTCTCCAGCAGTGGCTCTCGCATCTCTCTGCTTTTTCTAGCTGGTCAGTCTGTTCTTCGGCATTTGCCGCCCTCTCTCTGAGATCTCACCCTGATGACCAAGCTATCTGCTCTATTCAGATAGTCCCTGCCTCGGCCCCAGTCTCATTATGTTCCAGCAGAACGTGGGCCAGATGCTTCCTGGCCATTTCTACCCAGCTCTCACATTATTTTCTCGGCTCAGTCTGCTTCAAACTCATCAAATCATCTTCCATCCACACTTGAGTCTTCTTCCTAATGTTCCTCTACCGTGAAAGCCCAGATTCATTCCTGATGCTCGGTTCTGTTTTGGGGCATGCATCCAACCAGCTGCCAAGGCCTGATTGTTTTTCTCTGAATGTCCCTCCACTCAGTTCCTTGCACATTGCTCCCACCCATGTCTCAGTCCAGTTGCTCTCTGTCCAACTCTAGGTGGTTCTGTACCCCTCTGCCAGATTGATCTTCTGAAAACACTGCTTTCCTCTGTGCAGACACTACTATTATGAAGAGCCTAAAGCGTACGGGTTTCAGGCTGCCATGAAGGAATTCCCAGTCCTGGCCCATGTGAATCCACACCTTCAGTCCGTGGTATACCCAGAACATGCCCAAGCTACTATATTTTGTCATGTTTAATGCATACTTTTTTGCCCAAATTTTTGAGGGAAAAATAAGAGTGTGCATGATACATGGGTGTATGATTACATAAAATGGGTATAATAATGGATATAACAATCCCATGTATAATGCACACAAAAACGTGAGTGCACATGCTACACGGCAAAATATGGCAGCCTCCTCAACTGGAATGCCTTCTCACTTCCGGTTTGCCGATCGCATCCCTTCTTCCGGGTCCAGGTTAGGATCTGCTTATCCGGGAAGCTTCCTGTGAATATCCGAGCCTTGAGGACCCCCGTCTGCCACATCGGAACACTGATACTCGTCCCTCATCTTCCATTGAATCACACGCTTCTTTTAGGTTCTTCTTTTGTATTGTTTTCTTTTATTGATATTTAAATTTTATTTTTGGATTTAAAAATATTTTGGTATTCTTTTTTGACTGTTTTATTGACCTGACACGAGGACCAGCGTCGTGGAGGAACGAACTCTCCCCCTTCCCCTGTGTCCTGCCGTTACCTGGTACAGAACTTGGCAGGTGGGGTGTCACGCAGCACGGGAGAGCAGGCAATTGAAGGTTACCTGGGACTTCATTTTAATCAGGGAAGTCTATTTTTAAAAATTACTGTTTTTTTTTCCATCAAATTATTTATTAACTTATTCATCCCTCCCATCTTTCCGTCGATGTGTAAAAATAAAATTTTCCTCATCAAAAAGGAAGCGTTTTGTTTATTGTTTGTGAGCCTGATTATGTGTGATTGACAGCTGAGACACACGAATACGGTCCTTGATTTTTAAGATGTGCGGCTGCCTCATCTTCCCCAGTGAGGCCTTGTGAGTGATGCCTAGGGTGGCACCTTGCTTGTGGTCACGTGTCTGAACCCCAGGGAGGGAGGGAAATCGGCCAAACCTAACTCAGGCACACCATGGCCCCGGTGGCTTTTGTATCGAAGGATTAAAGATTGACTGTGACTGGCTGGTGAGGCTGGGCCTGGTTTTCAGCCCTGGCCAATCCAGGCGGTTGTTTTAATGGTTTACCACCTTCTCTGAGGGCAGAAATCCATACCAGCCCAACCTAAAGCACTGGTTGTAAACTCAGCATTTCAATATATGAATTTATAATTAACTTAAAAATATCAGGGATCACCCTGACTGATGTGGCTCAGTTGGTTGAAGCCTTATCCCATAAACCGAAAGGTTGTGGGTTTGATTGCCAATCAGGACATGTGCCGAGGCTGTGGATTCGGTCCCCAGTCGGGGCACGTATGAGAGGCAACCAATCGATGTTTCTGTCTCTCTCCCTCACTCTCCCTCCCTTCCCCCTCTCTAAATCAATAAGCATGTCCTTGGGTGAGGGTTGGAAAAAAGTTAGGGATTGATGTGCTAATACCCACCTTCTAGAATGACACTTGGAAGGTATGAAGGTGTCTGAGCAACCTAATTCTAAATCAGAGGGTTGACTGACGGTCGTGAGAGAGTCAGAGCATTGGCGTGTGGGGGGAGTCCTGAACTCCGGAAAGGCCTGGAGACTCGCCTCTGGATCTCCCCCCCGACTCCCCACCATACACCATACATACCCACATTTTCCCCCACATGCCCATGTGTTCACTTCTGCCATTGCGAGCCTTCATTGAGCACACACTAAGTGCTTGGTGCCACGTGCTGAAGTCACAGGTGCCATTCCGGTCCTGGAGTTCATAGACAGGTACCTGTCCTTTGGAGTGTTGAGTAGACAGTAACAAACTCCTATTCATCGGCTCTTTGCTTCTAACTCCCCGCAGATGACAATTTCCTTTGGGTCTCAAGCATCATTTCTGAAGCCGGCGTGTTTATTAAGCTGGCCGATCTTATTAACTGCATGTCATTTTGTTCTTGGTAGCGACATTCTCTAGCCTGTCCCCCAGTTCTGAGTGACACTGTGCTCGGCTGGTGGGCCCATGCATGTATTGCACAGACACCCAGTAACAGCAATGGGAAGCCGAGGGGAGGCATTTGCCACTATTCCTCAATCCTGCTCGAGTGCCGGTGTGCCTGGAAAGTTCCTGTGGAAACTGGTTCAGAAGAGGCCTTGGGGAAGTAGTCTGCGGCCAACGCAGGCGGGAGAGGTTTCAGGTTGCGTCCTTGGCTGCTTTGAGAAGCACCACTATCTTTAAAAGCAGCATCTAACAGCCAAGCTGTTACCGGAGATGCCTTTAGTGAAGGGACTTTCTGTTTCCTCTAAAGAAGAGCGGGAGATTGTCATCCAAGTGGGAAAATGAAAGAGATGACAGGGTTGCGTGCTGGAGTGGAGAGAAGCCTGCGTGGATCTCATTGTGCGGCGTTTTCTGCCTTGCGCGCCTGCTGCAGGTGTAAATGTGGCCGGTGTGGCGGTGAGGATGGCAGACCTCTCCTCCCTGTGAGGAGCGAGAGGGGCAGGTGAAGGCTGTGCCTTTAATTAGTGGGACTGAGTAAAGCAGGTGGCAGGAGCACTGGAACCGGAGAAAAACTGCTGGTCCCCGTGAGGCTCAGGGAGGCCTTTTAATGCCAGGATGACCTTTAGTCTCAGAGCCGGAATTCCCAGCGTGTCCACCAAGATAAAGAGTCTCCATATGATTTAGGAAGATGTGTTTTAATCAGGCTTTGGGTACGAAACTCATTGGAACCTCCAGAGCGATACCCTTGTCCCAGGAGTTACTGTATCCCAAGGTATGATTCAGCGTGAGTTGGAAAAGAGCATTTTACCTGAGTCTAGGGATGAGACCACAGTTCGTCTGAGTCTGCCAGCAGCTCGGGATTAGTGAGGAAGCCTCACTTTGCTGTATATTGAGCAAGTAAAACGCAGTCATTGCAATGCTTGCGTAGGGCTGTTGAAAGCTGCAGGATGTGGCTCTTGCTAACATCCACGAGTGCAGCATGCCAGAAGCATTTCTCTCCTGCCCAATGTTTACTTTTAATTATTTTATTATTTGGGGGTTTTAAAAAGAGGGTGGCCATTTGGGAGGGAATTACAGATTCATTTTAAATTTAGTTAAAACATCTCTTATTGAATAGGCTCTCTTTTCAGACCTTGTGGTTATGACTACAGTGTACTCAGAGGCTGAGGTGGTACGGGATGTCCGTCCATTCATCCACATACCCATCCATCTGTCTGTCCGTCCATCCATCCACTCACCCACTCACCCACCCACCCATCCATTCAATAACAACTCATTGAGCCTACAATATGGGATTGCCTATGTAAGTAACACACAAATGTATTGAATGTTGAGTCTATAAACATGAAGTATGATGGTGGCTGGCCATCCTTTTTTACAGCTCAGTTTGAGGGTGAAAATGTGGCTGAAAAATCAATAATTGGGTGTTTCAATACTAAAAGCTTGGGTGTCCCTATATCCAAGTTGACTTGAATTAATTTAGTGGAGGGAAAACAAACAAACCAGTGTGTCTCTGACCAGGTAGCGCAGTTGGTTAGAGCATTGTCCCGATATGCCAAGGTTGCAGATCTGATCTCTAGTCAGAGGGCATGTGAAAAGCAACCAGTGAATGCGTAATTAAGTGGCACACCAAATAGATGCTTCTCTCTCTCTCTCTCTCTTCCCCTTCCTTCTCCCTCTCCCCATCTCCCTCCCCCTCTTCCCCCGGCCCCCTAAAATCAGTCAATTAAATAAAATTGTGTGGATTCAGAAAACCAATTGAATTTTCCTTAGTCTTTATTTGAATACATGCTTTGTCTGATTTAAAAAAATTTTTCACTCAGAGTCAGGCCAACATCCTTGTCACTCCAGGAGAAATTGAAATGTTTTGGGAAGTAAATTATGTCTCCTTTTCTTCAAACCTGTTCTGTGTTGCCGGGTTGTTTTTCAGCTAAATCTGAGGCTGCCCGGCAGAGGCCTGTATGAGACATCTGGAACTTTGCTACTTTATTTTAGGTCTGTCGGCTTCACAGCTCAACTTGATCTCAGCTCTCTGTTACCTTACAGAAATCGACACAACACTTCTACCCCATGTGCCAAAATGACACTGTCAAATATTGTCAGACCGCTAGAAGCCAGCTTTTGGAAGTGTGCTAAATGAATGTGTATTTTTCATGCTGTCTTAATTCAAAGAGATCCTTTTTTTTTTTTTTTACCATATGTGCCAGAAATGCTTACCTTGGACCCCAGCTTGAATATGAGATATTTCTGCCAAAGGAAATGAACAGTTTTTACCAAGTTTTAAGCAGTCGAGAAAAACCAGTAACTGTGATGGCCGGAGAGAACTGTCAACTACTGCCCAATGTGACTGTCACTACTCTCTGGCAACGTGAAGTAACAGAGCAGAAGGCTTATAAGTAGCGTAAAATCAAGAGATTTGGTGTTCCTAGTGGGCCACTGTATTTAGAACAAGCGCATAGGAGAGTCGCTCTAGAAATAAATTGGCTTTTGAAGACCTGCCCCCAAAAGCAGGGGTTCACAGTAGGTTTTCTTTAGGAAGACGGGGCCTCACAGACAAACGGACGGCTTTGCCTCTGAAGCTCCTGGTCATGTGTCGCACTGAACTTGGTTGCACAGAAGACGCAGGCGTCCCTTCCGGCTTCCAACAGGCCATAGCAACTTGACAGTTGCAATATTTGTGTCCACCTGATTAGCCTTTTCGGTGCCCAAATCAGTGTGCACTCATTTGTTCCGAATCTACGTGAAGAAAGGGGGAGGGGAATGTAGGTCTTTGTTGGTGGTGAAAAAACTCTAACATAGAGGCCAGCTTCTGAAGAATGGGTGGGAAGAATTGTCTTTCTGATTGTGTCAGTGAGATTTTCTTCTTCAGGACGATGAGCTTTAGAGCAAGAGCGCTGGGGTTAGGGTTTCTGCATCTCCACTTAGCAGCTAGGGCAAGTTTCTCAGTGTCCCGGTGGCTCAGTGCTTTCTCATCTGGATCCTAGGGAGGTGATACACCTGACTCAGAAGGCGGGCGTGAGGATTAAAGGTATCAAGGGGCTCAGCATGTAGCGCATGTCCATTACACATTGAGTAAGGGGTCTCTCTCAGGCATGCGCACCTGAGCTGGGAAAGTCGAGCTGGCCCCTGTGACTGCAGTGAGCTCTGGGGGAGGAGAAGCTTGACGCCAAATTTCTGAGCCTCGTGAAAGTTCAAAGCTCTACTTTCCTATAGTCTCGGTGGCGGCCCATCTCATCTTGGTTCCTCTGACTTCTGTCTTCTGCAGCCCAGACACCAAGAGCTTCTGGCCCATTCTCGATCGTGAGCAAATCCTGGAACCCTTTACTTATCAGTCATTCAGCCATTTTTGCGTTCATTCACTCACCACATTGCTGCCATACCACTTGTTAAATATTTTGATTATTACCCCTCAACAAATCTATGATAATTCTCCTTGTCATCCATATTTTACAGAAAAGGAAACCAGGGCATAGAGAGGTTAAGTAACTTGCACAAGGTCACACAGCCAGGAAGCAGCAAGGGATGCAGACCTGTGTGGTGTGAGTCCAACTCCTGCTCTTAATCTCCACACTGTAGTGCCCCGTCTCTGAGTCGGCTGGAGGTCTAGCCTTTCCTTGGGGGAGGGAGGGACACTTCCAGAGATTGAGATACTCTTCTAATTCGCTTCCCATCCAAGCTCACCTGGATCCCCTCTGAAAATCCAGGCTGGGAAGATGCCTCATTTGTGTTATTAGTGGGATCTTGTCCTGTGCACATGCTTCTGAAGAAAACGAAGTCCTTTGGAATATGGCTCCTCTCTACAGAGAAAAGAACTTCTAGCTGTTGCCTCAGCGTTGGCTCAGCACCTAGGGACAGCCAAGACCACATGCCGCAGCCCAGAATACCTCCACCCACCAAGGAGGCTCAGCTGGCCATCGGGATGGTGACTGCCATTCTTTGGTGGTTTACCATCCTATAAAAAGGCCAGATGGCCCTGGTGCATGGCTCAGTTAGTTGGAGAGCTGTCCCGAGTACCAAAGGGTTGTGGGTTTGCTTTCCGGTAAGGGCACACGCCTCAGTTACAGATTTGGTCCGCAGTTTGGGCACATGCGGGAGGCTTGGTTGATGTTTCTCTTTCTCTCCTCCCTCTCCCCCTCCCTCTCTCCCTTCCTCTCTCTTCCTCTCTCCCTTCCTCTCTCTCTTCCTCTCTCTCTAAAATCAATGACCATATCCTTGGGTGGGGATTGAAAAAAAAAAGAGGCCAGGTGTTACCACAATGCCAGTGGCCTGTCTCAGAGTGGTTGGCCCTCACAGACTTGCATATCTCTGCCCACATGTGTTGAAGATGCCACCTATGTGAACAGTGTAACCTCACTGACCTCCATGGCAACTGACATATGTTGGGTGTCATGCATGCCCACCCTGGGCTGGTCCCTGGGGCCCAGAGGGCTAAGTCTAGACTTCTCAAGGAAGCCACCCCAGGTGGAAGGCACAAGTGGAGGACAGTGGTCATTACTCATGTCCTGAAGCCAGGTGTCCAGTCTTACCTTTCCTCCTGTGTTCCACAATTTCTTGAAAGTGGCGTTACGAGACCCACAGTGGTTCCTTGTGTTGTGATTGTGTTCCTCAGGTAGGACCGGGCCAGAGCACGGCGCCAAGGGAGGGGCCAGGAGCTCACTCTCCGGCTATGGGGCAGAAAGGCCTTGAGACCAGAGCAGCGGTTCTCAGCCCTGGTCACCATCCAGTTCACCTGGAGAGCTTTAAACAGCCCTGAGGCCCAGGCCCTGCCCCGGAACTTCTGATTTCCTCGTCCAGGTCCTAGCTATCAGCATTAAAAAAGAAAATTAATGCTCCCTAGGTGAGTCTCGTGGGCCAACAGGAATGGAGAGGCATGGGGCACGGGCCTCAGCCCTCACTCCAGGATCCAGAGGGTGGATTGAAACAGATGTGGAAGCCATTTGCCACTGACCGAAGGCAGCCTGGCTCATCATCATTATTGCCAGCGTCCACAGTAGAGTTTCTAATTTATATAAAACGCTCTCTGCGTTGTGCTGGAAAACAAGGAGATCAAAATCAAATCAGAAGCTTACACACTGGCTGCGAATGTGAAATGATCCGAGGTCCAGAACCAGCCGGTCTCATTCATCTTAGGTGTCCTCACTGCCTGCCCTGTCACAGGAGCACAATAAATGTAGCGCGTTATTATTTATGTTGTTATTAGTAGCAATAATCATGACAACACCACCAAGGATCACAACCTCCGCATCAGTCAGAAATGCTGTAAGAGCACAGACTTGTGGGAATTGGGGGTCAGGCAGCTTCCTGAGGAAGGGAGTTCTAGCAAGCCCAGAAGGATGGGGGAACTTGGGGCATGGTGGTGATGGGAGCAACGTGTGGAGGGGGGACGTGCGTGGGTGGTCAGCATACCTGGCCTGGACCCGTCTGCCTGGACGGAGGCCTGCAGTTGAGGTTGGGTGCCCAGGCAAGAAAGAGACGGAGATTGGAGTGAAGCCATGGCTGAAAAAGGCAGACCTTCTGTTGTGAGGGTCCCCCTCTCCTCCACCCCCCATTGTATTTGAGATTTGAGCTCACAAAACACTCATCAGTTAGCTAGACGTACCTATATTTTATCCTTTCCTTATATGTGGGTATTTTTTGTTTGTTTGTTTGTTTGTTTGTTTTGTAAGGGGAGGAGCTAGGTCCTCCTTTGGAATTTGGAAAATCAAGCTGTCAAACAGCTTCTGCTGGGTTGAGCTGATGTGTGTGGTTTGCATGCCGCTGTTTATGGGACAGGTAAGTCTAGCCTGGCTCTCCGCAGGTAGCCCACCCTTGGTAAATGTTAAAAGAGAAAACTCTCTTTCACAATTTCTATTCAAAAGCTGCTCATTGGAGAAAATCCAATGCAGAAAGAAAAAAGGAAGCCAAAATTTCCTTATATTCCTCTACCGAGATTGGTCAATCTGCCTCTCTCCCCTCCCCGCCAATCTATCTCCCCACACAGATGTAGATGTACACAGTGGTGTTTCATAGTAAACACGTGATACACACGCATATAATCCTCACTCAGTATTTACGCTGGGGCAAATACATCTGTTATTTTGTAGCTTTTTTCCCATTCTTTTTTCATTGTATTTTTTCCATTACTATTAGTCCCCTTGTCCCCCTCCCCCCTGTAGCTTTTTAATTTAACTTAATATGTTGTGCTAATCCTTCCATATTAGTGAGTAAGTCCTATGTCCTCACTTTTAAGGGCTGCACAGTGTACCCTTTGTATGGCCTTATCATTACTTATGCAACCGCTTTTATGGTCATAGGCATTTAGGCCACTTCTAATTTTTTTCTCACTGTGACATTTTGTTTGTAATTTGTAAGGAACAGTTAGAGTGTGGAGTACTACATTTTTGGTGGTTATATGTTTTGAAAGAATTTATTGAGTGCCATGCCCTGTGCGAGACACAGTAACTGTGCTTCATTCATGAACAAAAGAGACAAAAATCCGAGCTCTTACGGAGCTTACATTCTCTAGTGAGGCGTCGATGATGAACAAAATAAATAAATTAAGGCTAAAGTGTGCTGGGTAGGAAAAACAAGTGTGGGCAGGGATGTGAAATACTGGGGTGGGAGTGGAAATTGAGATTTTGAGAAGGAGGTCAGGAAAGGCTTAGGATGGGGGAAGCTTTTGGATACAGACATGAGGGAGCCAGCCATGGGAATATCAGGGGAAGAGGACCAGCAAGTGCAAAGGCCCTGAGGCGTCGAGGTGCGGCCATGCTCAAGAAACTCCCTGGAGGTCATGGATCTGGAGTAGAGTGAGTGAGGGACAGCTTAGTAGGAGATGAGTTGAGAGAATGAGGGAGGAGGCAGATCAGTTGGGGCTCTTGGTTCCTGAAAGGGAAGAGTTCTGATCAGATGAGTGACTATTAAGCTATACAGGAGATAACCTGAAAGCAGGGCCAAAGTAGAGGCAGGGACAATGGGCGGGGTTCCGTAAATATTCCAGGATGCAGATGGCAGTGGCTTGGATTAGGGTGGTGGCAGGGGAGAGGGTGAGAAGTGGTAGGATTTTGGATGTACTTTTTTTTTTTTAATGAATTCTTTTTTATTTTTTTAAAGATTTTATTTATTTTCAGAGAGAGGAGAAGGGAGGGAGAAAGAGCAATGTATGGTTGCCTCTCACATGGCCCTCATTGGGGACCTGGCCCACAACCCAGGCATGTGCCCCGACTGGGAATCGAACCCGGACCCTCTGGTTCCCAGCCTGCGCTCAATCCACTGAGCTACACTAGCCGGGAAGATTTTGGATGTACTTTGACCCAATAAGATTTGCTGAGACATCAGATGTGGAATGTGTAGCAACAGAGGAGATGATTTCAGGGTTTCTATCCTGAGCAGCTCAGGAATGGAGGTGCCGTTTACGGAGGATTATGGGCTAAATGCTCTGTCTTCGAGGGCAGTGGTGGGTGGGGAGTCAGGAGCTGAACCTCAGACGTAATGCCATTCGGGATGCAGTACACCTTTGAACAAGTGCTTTGTACAGCTGTGTCCCGTTTAAGGCACAGGCGGGCTCCTGGTTTTATGAAAGAAATGTAACTTAGATTTGGGGGGATTTTCTCATCATAGTGTTGGATCGGGGCATAACATCCCTGCAAAGAATCATCTGCCACTTTTTTTGCTTGTGAATTTGGAAGCACACATCTTGTTTTAGCCATAAATCTTTTTATCATAGATTACATTTTTGGTCATTATCTCGGCACACTCTTTATAACTCTGTCCATTTGCATAAAAACGGAGCCTTCTGTTTCTGAAGCAGTGATTAGCTCTTCGCCTTGTCTCTGTTAGAAATCCTAATCCTCTCTTTGTGACAACACAGTGCCGCTCTTGGAAGTGGGTGGGGTGTCTAATTGGTTTAGGACTCCAGGTGGAGAATGAGTGGGAGGGGCAGAATGATCTTTTTCTCAGAAGGAAGGAATTCCTGCCTCCTACCCCTGCTCTCAGTGATAAGAGAGGGAGGCCAGGAAAAGGTGTGTTCTAGAAATAGAGCTGCTTCTAAGAAGCCTGCCTTCCGAAAGGTTTCACGGGGCACCAGCAAGCCCTTTACTCTTAGCAGTGAATGTGATGATCTGCGTGCTCTGTGATGAAGATGCAGAAAAGACACCTAAATGTGTGTCCTTGTGAAGCAGATACAGGTAAAACGCCTGAGAGAACTCTAAATAGGTTTCCATAAATCTCAGGTCATTCCCCCCTCCTCCTGCATTATAAAAGCATCTTGGGGAAGAAAACTTCCCCAGGTTCTCATGTTAACTCTTCATTGTTAACCATGGCTAACACAACACTATGCGTTTCCCTGTCACCCCAGGCATGGTTTGCCCACTGGAAGGGCATCCCCAGGAGTGTCCCCCAGAGGCAAAAGGCCCCTGAGCATGCCAGCAGGGGCATCTCAGTCTTTGCTGGTCCTTGTAGGGGTCAGGCTGATGGTCTGACTCCATGAGGGCCACGCTGAAGCCTGGAGAGTGGACAGGGCCCAAAGCAGGTCAGACAAGCCTGAATGTCTTGGGGGGGCCATAGGGAGTCTTTTCCTGTGTGCCTGATCCACGTCCTCAGGCTTAAGAAACACTGGACCCGCCCTTCCCCATTTTTCCCCAGTGAATTTCGTTCAAGCCAAGCAGCTCCTCCGCTGAGGACGGTTTGGACTCAGATGATTTTGGGTAGTCACGGAAGACTGCCCCGGGAAAACGGTCGGCCTCTCCAGGGAGTTCCGCCGTTGGTGGACAGAAAGGGGAAGGCCTTCGTAAGCTCCATCCCGGGCAAGGCTGTGGGTTTCTCCACCTTTTTAGGTCACAGACACCTCTGTGGTCCCACGCAAGCTGTAGACCCCTGCGGAAATGCTCACGAGCACCCAGCATTACTAATGCCATGAGAAGTTTCCAGAAATCATGAGCGCTCCTGTAGCGCTTCTATTTTTGTAATATGCAATCTTTTATTTTTTTATATTCAACACATTTTTTTGAGTACCTACCCTTCATTTAGCTGTTAGAGGTACTGGGAATACAGCAGTCAGCAGAGAAACCACCTGTTCGTATTTATATGTTCACAGTGGTTAAATGTCTCCTGAGTAGAAACTCAGATAATTCCCCTTTCCTTTTTATCTTGCTTTCTCATTTTTCTAAATCAAACGTGCATTACTTGTATTAGAGAAACATAATAAAGGCGATAAAATTCATGGTTCATTTCTTGAGAATAATGCACAATGACAGATGTTCCTTTGCAAGCAGCACTGATTTTAAATGCATCTCAATTTTATCAGTCATGATAATATAGAGGTATCCTGATACAGAAAGGTCCAGCTACGTGCTAGACACATTATTTAGTTAGTCGACAGCTACCGCTGGTGGTGCCTATGGGTAGATAGATGCCTTGCTGTTACTTAAGACCTCCTGGGAGTCGAAAGTCCCTGGATGAGGAATGCTTCCTGCCGACCAAGTCTTGGCGAGCCCGGCCTGCAGGCCAAATCCTGCTTTTGTACATCAAGTTTTATTGGGACGCCCCCATGCCCATGCTCATTACATATTGTCTGTGGTTGCTTCACAGCACACAAAAAGGTAGTGTTGAGCAGTTAAGACAAAAACCATCTTTTTGGCCCACAAAGCTTAAAACATTTACTCCCTATGAGAGCTGCCCAATCACTTTCTGCAGTGATACCAATGCTGTGTGTCTGTGCCATCCGGGACTGTACCCACCAGGACGGAGGGACCCCTGGAAAGGTGGCTAGTGTGACTGAGGAACTGATATTTCAACTATTAATTTAATTGAATTAATTTACATTTGACTTTAAATAGCCCCATGACTACTGAAATGGGCAATGTGACTGTAGACCAAACTGTGAACTTGAACTTCTTTGTCCTCCTGGGTCCCGTTTTCAGTGCTGTTATTGAACCTGGATACTTTCCTCTGGGTCCTCTCCAGACTCTCTTAACTGAACCCTTTTCTTTCTTTCTTTCTTCCTTTTTTTTTTTTTCTTTTTAATATATTCCAACTACTCCCACAGTGGGTAGACTGTGGTCTCTTTTAGTGAGTTATGGAGTCCCTGAAGTTACCCATCCAGAAATATCCCATGATGGGAAAAACAGATTTTCCAGTGGAAAGTGTTGAGCAAAGAGTGTGGAAAAAGCTCAAATCCCCAGGCCCCCATTTTTAAACTTTAAAAAGAATTTAAAAAACTTCGTTTTCTAGAGCAGGTTTAGGTTCACAGCAAAACTGAGCCGAAAGTACAGGTGCCCGGTCCCCACCCCCACTCCACACACAACCTCCCCCACTGTTGACATGCCTCATTACAGTGACACATTTGTCGCAACCAGTGGACCCTAATGACACATCATTATCACCCAGAGGCTGCAGTTTACATCAGGATTCCCTCCGGGTGTTGTGCATTCCGTGCTTTCCACAGATGTATCATGTGCGTGTTCAAATCCTCTGCGAGGTGGAAGGAAGGACAAGGTGTGGAGCCCGAGCATTGGCCTTTGATTTCTAGAGAAAGCTTGCAATGGCCTACAGTGTCCTAGAGGAAGGGACCGCTTGGGGGCAGAGCAGGAAGGCAGGTTGAGGATGAAGGAAAAAGTGCTGGGTGGGAGGGAAATGGAGAAAAAGGTTTGTTTACAGTTTTGATACTTTCCCTGCTAGAGGCTGGAGGTGGGCCACAGACTTCAGGCATCCTCCCTCGGTCGTGGCTTCCCATGATCATACAGGATGAGATGCCCGGCTCCTGCGTGTCTCGGGGGATTCCCAGAGACACCTGGACCTGACCGAGAGCAGCGCTGGCAAGGCGAACGGCAGCCTGATTCTCCGCAGAAGACTCGAGCGCCCAACCGCTCTCTCTGCTGTCGTAGCTCACGGAGCTCTCGTGTCCCAGTGATCGCGTGTTCAGTGCCGCTGACTCTAAAGGTGCCGTAAGGTCTGTGAACTTTACTCTCTGAACTTGGCCTCTTCCAGTTAGTCTGTGGAGCGCCCAAGGCTGAGTTAGGGTTTGCTGTTTGCCGTGACACATACATCTATAATGGCACCATTTTAGGCAACATGCTTTAATGTTTTGGTCTTTTAAAGAAAGCCGTGTTTATTTCTCGGAAGTCTCAGATTTTGATGATGATCTAATGCCCTGTACCTCCAATTCCTTCCCCTGCTCTGATGTCTGATTGCTAATGCAGGGTACTGGAAGGGCATTTAAAGAATCTTAGTGTCTTCCAGAGAATGACCTGAAATGACACTTATCACCACCAGAGACCCTGATCTTTGATGTGTTTGTAGCTGAAAGGAGGAACAGAGAACTTGAGACCAGCATAGGACCTGGAAGGCGTGGTTTGCACAGTCTGTGCGAAGCTTGTGTGGGTCCTCAGTTATGAATAGAATCGGGACAATGTGTTGGTAGCCCATGAAAAGGCAAAGTTGTCTTTTCAGGGGTAACTTCAACCGAAATTCTAGTTGAAAACAACTTCTAAACAAAATCACTCTTATAGAGTATATAAAATTCTGCATGATCACTAAATGAATGTGAATAACACTTCAGAGAGATGCCAAGACAAACCATCTCTGCCTGGTCACCTCGTGCATTGCAGGGCGCAGACCCTGAGTACGTAGCCAGCTTGGGAAGTCAAAGACTGGATTTTTCAGGGATGCCCAGTTAACTCTGCATCTTAACTTGGGGCCTTGCACAAATCATAAATGCATCGTAAGGCCTTTTGTTGCACACTCATCTCTCAAGTGGAGCAGGAAGAAGTGAAGTCAGCTCCCGCGGGAGCCCATGTCTGTATTCCTTTCTGGTCGTTACTTTTCTCCTGGAGGCATAGGCACCTGTGTGGAGGGAAGAGCCAGTTTGGGCTCCTGCCCAGACTTCACACAAGTGGTATCTTATATCCAGTACCTTTCTTGATGCGAGGAATCTGAGAAGGACCTGAGAGGTGAGCATCTGCCCATAGGAAGAGAAACAAATGAGATTCTTACCGACTCCCTCCCACGAGGGCAGTGGCTGTGGGTGGGAGTTTAATCCCATAAAAGCCACCCTAATGCGGGGGAGAGCTGTGGCCTAAGAGATCAGACACTTGGGTGACTGACTGGCCACTCAGGGTCCGCAGGTAAACCAGGAGTGAAAGGAAAGATGTGTCTGCGCCCGTGAGTCCTAACGTTCTGGCTCATATCCTGCTGCCTCCACCCCCCACTGTGTCCTGCTGCAGCACCTGTTCCAGAGAAGAGGTGGGAGCTGTTGCTGCGAATCTTCTTTGATGTGGGCCAAGGAGCCTGGCCACTGGCGGTCACCACCAGGTTAAACGACTCGGACCAGAGATGCCTTCTATTTTCCTTTTCTATACTGCATCCTAGGCTCACTGACCTGCAGAGGTCTTGGAAGACCAGCTAGTGTAAGATCAGCTATATTTCTAGCCCCTTCTTTCTACAGGTGAGGCTCAGAGTTTCTGTAACTAGCTCAAGGTGACTTGTGAAGTGAGTGGTTAGCATCAGATCTCATGTCTCGCAGATCATTTTGCTGCCCTGGACTTCCTGCCTGATTGGCCCTTTTTATATGTTAATATGTGCCCCTAATCTAGGACGCCTTTAGGGTTAGTGCCTTTATGCCTCCGAGTCTTGGAGAGTATTGGAGAGTACCGTGATTCAATTTCTCATTCAGAAAGTTCACGGCTGCTAGGTGGAGAATGATGTGGGGACATGTGGGTGGTATTGTCGCAGAAGGAAGTGAAGGCGGAAGTGACATGTAGGAAAAAAAAAAAAAGAAACCAATGGGTTGGAGAGAAACTCCAATAGAAAGCCAGTGGAGGGTTTTAGGAAGAAGAGTGCTAGAATATGACTTCGGTTTTAACAAATCCCTCTGGCTCCTGGGCTGAATGTGTTCTGGAGGTGGGGAGGGACGGTAACGGGGGACCAGCTGTTGCAAAAGTCTAGGCAAGGGATGGTAGGCTCTGACCAGGACAGCAGCAGTGGGGGTTGTGAAAGAAATTCAAATACTATCTTGGTTTTGAAGGTTGAGACAGAGGAGTCCTGACAGATGAGCTATAGTGTGTGAGAGAAACAACAGTCAAAGATGGTTTCGAGACTCTCTGGCCTAAACAGCTGAGGTTGAATTGCCATCGACTAAGATGGAGAAGACAGAAGGAGCTAGATTTATGGGGAAGTCTTGTGTTAACATATCCAAGTGGGGATAGTAAGTAGGAAATTGAATTACAAGTCTTGAAATCAATGTGGAGGAGAGACTGGAGACATACATTTGAGAGTCTCTGGCATAGAGATGATATTTAAAGCCACAGACTAGATGACATCACCAAGGGAGTGAACATAAGTATCCATAGAAAGCAGTCGGGTTGACTTCTGGGGCACGCCAATGTTAAGAGGTCAAACTGGCGAGGAAGGGGCCACAAAGCTGATGGAAACGCCAGGGCCAGTGAGTTAGTAGGAACCCGTGATGGTACTTGGAAGTCCTGTGAGTTATTCAAGGGGAGGAAATGATGGATGTGCCGAATGCTGTTGACGGGTCCAGAAGAAAGAGAACTGATGAGTTTCCATTGAATTTGGCAGCACGGAGTGCAATGCTGAGCTTGATAAGCACAGTCGGGGGGAAGAGGAGGGAGCAAAGATCTGACCGGACTTGTTTCGGAGAGAATGGGAGAAGAGAAATTAGATGTAATGACTACGGATATCTGTTGCAGGGTTTTGCTGCGAAGGGAAGGAGAGAAATGGGGATGGTGAGTTGGCTGTGGAAGGGAGATCAAGGAAGCCGGCGGTGACTTTGATGAAAACAGTTTCAGTGGGCGATGCTGTGGGGGTGGAGGGCACTGAGTGCCTGTTTGCTCATCCTCAAAAAAGGGTGAGTGGTTTGGGCCAGTTGGTGCAGGGCTCCAGTGGCCGGTGGCAGACCTTGGCGTCTTCTTGGTGGTCCCTTTGTAACTCTCCCTATGTGCCTGCCCATTTCACTGGCCTTGTTCAAGACCGTCTGCTGCTCCCTTTGGATCATTGCTCCACAAGGCTGTGTCTTCTGAATGGGCTTGGCCTATATTCTCACGATCTGCATCTGCCCCCCTTGAGCAAGGAGAACACCTTCTGGCGGTGACTCTCCATTCACACAGTTCCAGCGGTCACATCTGTGGTTCTGAGTCAGCCTAACCACACTTGTGCTTCTGAATAATCTTGTGTTGCTGACTAGGACCCAAGACTCTTCCCCCAATTTTTATACACAGTTTTGTTCATTAATATATAATTCAGGTGTCCTTTATCTAGATTCACATTGCAGATGTTATAAAACTCATTCTCTTCAGAGCTTAAAGTCTACATTATGTTGTCAAAGATTAGACTATACCCAGGAGCAAAAAGAAAGAAAATCCCCTGTAAGCCCACTGCCCTCATCCAGCTGCCGTTATCATCATATGGTTCACACACAGAGACACGCACACAGAAACACACACATGCTGTTGATGTGTTCTGATCATCAGATCAGCGATCGGCGTGACCACCGTGCCCTGTGGGAACTATTACCCTGCCCTCCTTATGCTTTTATTCTCTTCCATCTCTGCACGCAAGCTCCCTTTGGCCCCTCTGACTCTTCTCAGGGAGGTGTCGTCAGTTTGAAGACTCACGGGCCTGTCACATGAATGTCCACGAAGGTTTTCAGGAATCTCTTCTAGACCTTCTTCTCAGACTACGGAAAGCAGCAGGACCTGTAGGTGGAGGAGGAGGGTGACAGCTGAGTGTGCCCAGAGAAACAGAGGTGTGAAATGCATATTAATGCGTCCCCTGTCTGCAGTTCTGTTACTCCCCGCAGAAAGGTCGCTTTTGCCCGTCTCGCTTGGAATATGCAAAATGTGGCAGGATTCCCCCGTGCTGCCTCATCCTGTAGTGAGTGGTCTGAATTAAGTTCCATTCTAACCAGCCCAAGTGCTTCATCGGTTTGAGAACTGACAGCTTTTGGTGCTTTGCTGCTCATTCTTGCCCCTAGCCCCCAGTTTGGGTGGGTTGCAGGGGTCTTTTGGGGGAGCACCAAAGAGCACACAGCTGAAGAATTGTGCCTGTCCACACTGAATTCACCGTTTTAAGGACATTTCCATGTTTCTCTACCATCATTTCCTCTTGACCTTGCCTCTGCACCGTTCCTACAGAGTCAGCAGTCCCGGGCAGGGGTGGCATGTGCAGAATTAACACCTGCTTTTTCTCAGGTCCAGTAGCATCTTAAGTCAACACTCAGCTCTCAAATCCTGTGGCACAGAAAACACCCTTGGACGTGAACATTCACATGGCCCAGTTGCATATTAGCTGGCGGCCTTAGCCAGACTGAGACTGCTTACGATTTGTGTAGGTATGAGGTTTCTACCTTCCACCCCAGCACCAGTCCCTTGTCACAGCCAAGAACAGCTACTTTAAGTTAATCATTCTCTTTCTGGGCTCAGCCACCTCTTATTTGGCTTTTCTGCCTATGGCACCAAACGCGCCCACACAATCATTAGCAAGTGTGGGAATTGTTGTTAGAAGCTGAATATGTACTGTACACCCACAAACTTCAGGCGCTGTGCAGAATATGATTGCCGGGGGGGTCGCTTTTGTCTGGGATGCCGAAGGAAGTCAATCAGCATATTGGGCCAGAGCCGGACAGAGGCTGGGTCCATCCACTGTGCTGGACGGAAGGTGGACCTCCTCCCAGGGCCCAGGTTTGCTATCACGATCGTTGTAGCTGTCGTCAGTTCTGGGTCGGACACTATCAGTCGTGTGTCCCCTGGCACCTGAAGAACAGGGATACCTGGGGGCCAGCTGCCACAGGCAGGGTCCTAAAGAAGATACACCATGAATTCCTTGGAAATGGGGAAAGGTTTTGTCAGTGTTTGAGGACCTGAAGATCTATTGGAGTAGAGAAGAAAGCAACAGGAAGAGAGGAAGCAGCATCTTGAAATTTCCACTCAGAAAAAAAAATCTCTAGTAGTGATGTCTGTGGCTGCCTTTGGCCCCCAGCTGCCCCCCTGTGGAGGTCACCATCCCACGACCCCCCTCCTCACAAACCAACGGTGAAAAGCCCTGTGCAGTGCGTGTAGTCGGCATTCCGAGCCATGTGTGCGCTGTGTCCTATAGAAGGAGAGCACTTGATCCAGGTAATTAAAAGTGTCAGCTCCTTATCCAGGAGAGGGTTCTATTAAATTATGTACAGTAAATATTTTTGCAAGTTAGAACTCTGAAGGAGACTTGCTGATCTGCGGCACGCTGCCAGGCAGCTGGTAAAGCCTGGGAACAGGGCTCTCCAGCCAGGGCAGGGCCTGGGAGGGGCGGGAACGCACATGGTCTGGAGGCTTTCTCTCTGCGTCCCCGGAGGAGTGCAGGTTCTCCCAGGGCTGCCGGATCAATAGAGACAATGACACGGACTGCTCGGTTAGTGCAGCCTCGGCAATTCTGACGGGAGCCCGATCAGCACCGCTGCTCAGGGGTGGCAGTCTGAAGCGGGGGGCGGGGGGATCGATGGCAGGAGGCTGAGAGTCTGATCCAGCTGGAGAGGTAGGTGGCACTGGTGGAAGGGGACAGTGCTGGACCCTCAGCACAGCCCTGTCCTCCAGGGGCTCCTGCGAGGGCATGAGGTCCTTGCTTTTGTCCTCTGACCACCGCCTGCCAGGGTCCACATCTGCCCTCTCTCCCCGCTCCTCCTCGGTGCCTGGCTCTGTCCTGAAGGCGCTGGTGGTGGGCTTGGCTGCCTAACAGCAGGGGTCAGTTGGGTCTCGAGAGAAGAGATGGAGATGGGGACAGGTGTGGCCAGGAGAGCTTTCCTTGTGGTCTGGATTCTACACAGCTGGACGGGCACCCTGAGCATGAGCCCAGGTGACAGCCGAAATGGCTGCCCAAATGCCCGGCCTTCCAAGAACTCCCGCTCGCTCACCTGTCCTGACTGTGGCCTCTCTCCCCCTCTCGGCTTTCTTCGAGGCAATGTTCCCAGTTCTCACAACACTTCCTGGCATGTGGTATGTGCTCAATAAATATTTGTTGAATGAACGGGTGCTTCTTCCTTCTTTGTCTTGATGTAATTATCCTGTGCGAAGTGGGGAAAGGGCTCACTTGGAGCTGTTAGAAAATTCTGTTGACCCCATTTGCTGAGGAAGGCACCCCAAGTCCAGGTGCCTCCTGTCATTTGGAAATTCCTGGCAGCTGGGCTGTAGGACAGAAGGGACAACTGGAAACAAAGGGACAGGTGGTCAAAGTGAAAAGTCAAAAGCAGGTCCACAGGTAACACATGATGCTTCGGACCCCCTTTCTCTAGTCCCAGCCTCCGGCCCCCAGGCCTGGCAGCTCCTAGGCTCCCCACCTTCCTTGACTTCTGCATTCCTCTCGCCGGTGATCTTGGCATGCCTGTGGGGGCTGCACGTCTGAGGCAGGTGTGTGGGCTCCCCTAGCTCCCTTCCTGCTGCCTGGCGTTCTGCGGCTTTGCGGTTCCTGTGCACCTTCAGTGGTTCTGGAAGAACAGGAGAGCGGAGCCCACACGTAGACCATTTTGCTGCTCGTTTGTACCTTCTGTCGGGTGAGAGAAGCCCACGAACACAGTTGTAATACAGTGTGCGGTTTGGGATGGCTGCTTTTTCCCCTCTTTAAACTTCTCACTGTCTCACCTCACTCCCATTAGCACGGCATGATGGGAGCTCGTCCGCATTATGGATGTGTCTGCAGTGGAGACCCTCGGTAGCTCTGTCAGGCCGGTTTGGCGTGTCGGGGAGCCATCTGAACAGTCTGTCAGAGAAGGGACCGAAAGGACGGTGCGTGTGTGCGTGTGTGCGCCTCCGTGCTGCAGAAGCCTGTTCTCTTTCCTTGCGTGTGGGGGGACCTGCTAGTTTTCCTCCCAGTGTCTGGGCGAAGAGAGCCCCCAGTCCACGCCTGAGGTTGCATGCCCTGCAGGGAGCCATTGCTCTGCTGTTTGGAGAAGGCTTTGTGCTCTGCAGCTTCAGATCATTTCACATGATGAAACACCTTCTCACCACTGACGATTGTAATTTAAAGTGTTTGACAGTCTTTTCACCTGAAAAAGGGTAGTAATCATCACTTGCCACAGGCAGACTTGGAGAGCCACTGTTAACGAGTGACTGGAAGAATGCTGTCCTCCCTGGCACCTGCGCGACTGCATTCACTCCCCGACCTCATCCTCACCGGCTTCCCAGCCACCTCAGCTGCTGCGGCCCCCAGGCCCCCCATCACCACACCCCCGCCACCTCCACTTCCTCCATCCCTAAGATCAGCAACGAGGGACTCTTATTGGACTGACTTGCCCAGCGCTTTTGGGTGTGCTTTAAATTTTCCTGCCCACTTAATTCTCATAAAAACTCTAGGATGTATTTAAATATCCTCAGCCTTGTTTTCTGTACGATTTCCCGGGTGGTTGAGGACAAATCTAAGTCTCGGAGACAGTCCTTTGCCCACGGTCGTAGAGATAGTAAGTGCTGAGGGAGTCTCTGTCCTGTCTCTGCTTTCGGCTGCATCTCTCAGGTTATTTACATGGGTGTTTCTGTATCTGTCTGTGTGTCTGTGGATGTATGTCTTTCTACAGAGGTCGGGGCGTACTTCATCATCTTGATGATGAGGAGGCCATGGCGGCTTTGTCAAAGACTGTAAGTCCGTTGCAAACAGCGGATGTGATAGCACAAGATGGTTTGGTATGTTTAAAAACAAGGTGGCTTTGAAACCGTTACAGGAGTTAGAGTGACAGAGGTGGAAGAAAGAGGGAGGGGGGTAGCACTTTGGCCATGATGCCGTTAAAACCTTCACGAATAACCTTATTTTGTTTAAGAGTGACTATAATCAGTGGATAAATGCTGTAAATCAGTCAATTAAATAATTGATCTTTCTCTTAACCTTTCCTTTTATTCACTCCCAACTTTATTTTCTTCTCTGGAAATGAAAGAAATATATAAAAGTTTTCTTTTGGGGTTCAGGTTTGGAGGGCACTCCCACTCTGGCCAGAAACATCTCATTAAGATCGTTAATAAGAAAAACGCGAGCCCCAGAGTGCCGCCCTCTATTTGACCTTGGACAGTGACTGAAGGAAAGCAAGGGGGGTAATGTCTGTTTTCTCACTTTGTTCAGCACAAAACGAAAAAGGAGAGAGAAAGTCCTTTTTTGGTGATTCCAGGTGCAGAGCCGCGTGGCCCCTGAGGTCCAGACTGCCTAGCCCGTGGGCGCGTTTGTGGCGTTTGAGCCGTAGGGCATTTCAGGGAGAATAGTGACCGAGTTCCCACCTATGTCACCCGCAGCTCCTGGCCTGGTGGCTGTGGTCTGTGCCGTGTGCAGAGGGTGGCAGTGCCTGACCCGCTGCCTTCCACCTCTCCCAGCTGTCAAAGCCAGTCCTGGCTGGTCAGCGGTGACACGTCCACATACAAAGTCACATTACAGCTGTGACTCACGGTGCTCCGCTTCACTGCACCTCACAGATGCTGTGTGTTTTTTTTACAAATTGAAGGAAGACCCTCCACCAACCAAAAGAGTATGGCTCATTTTGTCAGCCACTCGCTGGATTGCGGTGTTCTGAAACCTGACCCGCAAAATCTCCGGGCGTTTCTGCATATTTTAGAAAGAGGTCCTGGGATTTCGCATTTTAGAAGACAGGTTTTGGGAAACATATTGGCTTTGGGTGCATTTCTCCCTCATCAATGGTAGGGAGGTGGAGCTATCTATTCAGATGTAAATAGTTATTTTGGAGAAATGTGGGAGCGTCCCTGGCAGGTGTCCAGGAGAGAAGACCAGGGTGGGGGTGGGGGCGAGGGTTAAGGCTCCAAGACCTAGACTTGCACTATAAAACCCTGGATGGGCCAGTTTCTTCACATTCGGGCTGGGAAGGCGGCAGCAATCCCCTCGGGCCACCGTCCTTCTCTTGGGCTCTTCTCACCTGGGGTGGAGAGAGCATCCTTCCAGGGTAGGGGTCCGGGAGGAATCAACTCAGCAGTGGCAGGCTCACACAGCCAGGACACTCAAAATCAGTGGTGGGGTCGGGGGAACAGGCAGTGTCCTTGCTGTAGGAGCCGCGGTGATCCGATGGGGCAGCCAGAGCCGTGCTGGGGGGAGGCGTGGGAGTTAGTCAGGGCTCAGGGAACCAACTGCAGGAAGGACAGAGTTCTGAAGTCAGACCAGGTAGGAGGGTCAGAAACCAAGACTGCACTCAGCAGTGTTAACAAAGGAGATTTTCAAAAACGAGTTTATCAAGTTGAAGGTGCAAATATAAAATCAAATAGAAAAACAAAGGGCATTCACCTGCCCCAAGAAAGAAAATTTGAACATTAAAGCAAACTCTCCCCACCTCCCCACATCTCACCCTGTGTGGCAGACCTGGTCCTGGGTGCTGTAAGTGTGTGGGGGGTGCGGGGGGAGGCGGGGAGGAGAGCACCTGGCTGCGTCGGGGGCGGGCTATAGGCTGAAAGGCAGGAGCAGGCAGAACCTGGTGCACCCAGACTGCCCGTGAGTGGCCGGCCTCCCGCTCGCTCTTAGAAACTGCCAACCTGGCTTGACATCAAAGAGTTGGACATTTGACTGCACAGTAGGATTCAGGGCAAATTGCAAAAGGTGGAGTAAGACCAGGACCAGACTAAAATGGGATGGTTATTCATCTTGATTTGATAAAAGTAGTGCTGGGGTAGACAGAATAATGACCCTCCCCCCAAGTTGTCTAGGTCTTAATCTTTAGGACTTATCTGTTACTTTCCACAGCAGAGGGGGCTTTATAGATGTGATTGAATTAA
Organism: Micronycteris hirsuta; assembly: GCA_004026765.1. NCBI lineage: Eukaryota > Metazoa > Chordata > Mammalia > Chiroptera > Phyllostomidae > Micronycteris > Micronycteris hirsuta. Next base: position 24,392 of record PVJI01000317.1, on the reverse strand, counting down.
GGACCTTCAGAGGGAAGATTATCCTGGTGGGCCCAACATAAACACAGGGGTCCTTGTAAAGGGGAAGCAGGGGGAGCAGAGTTGGAGTGATTTCAAGATGCTGGACTGTCAGCTTTGAAGTTGGAGGACGGGGCCATGACTTAAGCAATGTGGCGGCTTGTAGAGGCCGGAGAAGGCAAGGGAGCAGAGTTGCCCCTAGAGCTTCCGGAGGGAGTGCATCCCTGCCGACACCTTGATTGCAGACCCGTGAGACCCACGTTGAACTCCTGACCCCCACAGCTATAAGATAACAAATGTGTGTTGTTTTAAAGCCAGTAAATGTGTGTTAATTTGTTACATCAGCAATAGGAAACTAATACAGATTCTGATTGCTTCGTAGTGATTTATGACTCTTAAAAGCTTCCTTGAGAAATTTCATCTGTAATTCCTATGATTATAATTTTGTATACAGAACTATCATTGATAACATTTAAATAAGGATGTATGGGTTTTAAAGGGAGTAAAAGTCATACTCATTTCATTCTTAGTTAAAACTCATCAAAAAGAAAAAGAAAAAAAAAAACTCATCGAAAGATGTTGTGCTTCCTGGAGGACCCTAGTGGTGGCCACATCACCACCTGTCGGTGGCACAGTCTTCACCTGAGACAAATATCCAAGGAAAACACAAAACACTTAGGGAGCAGCATCGCAACAGAAAACACTGAAGTTGCAAAGTAAAAGCGATTACCCTGCGCGACATGAAACTCTACCTAATAGATTGGTGGGTCCTTCCACACGGCATTATTTTTGCAAGATCATTTGTTACTCCTTAGTTTTTCCTATTATACACATGATGTATCTCTCTCTAGTAGCTAAAAATGAAACTCACTGCTTGCATCCCCCCAAATGGAAAGAAAGACAAGCTCTTAAAACAAACAAACAAAATATATGTATATATCACTTGCAGCCGAAAGATACTGAGTGAGGGCAACACCTAGAAACAAATACACACCTTCACAACAAATCCGCCCGTCAACATCGATGAGAAGGAAATGCATCTTCTACTTCCTTCCTCGACCCAGAGCTGGGTTTGACCCCGTCTGGAGTTCTCGGTACACAAGCTGGAGAGAGGGAGGCAAGCTGCTTGCTGGTTGCTGTTGCTATGGAAACTGGCAGAGACAAAAGGCCACAAAAATGAAGGAATAAGATGACATCGAAGGATTAAGAACCAAAACAAAATGGGTTTTGTTCTTTCCCCTCGCCCCATTTTGCTACATGAACGCATTAAATGCTGCGGTTAGAAAGGCCAGAGGTGTGGGGCGGGCAATGTGCAGAAGGAAAGGGGACAAGGTTTCACCTTCTGTCTCGTGATTTATTTTAAATGCATACTCCAATTAAGGTTTTTCTCTTTAATTGCTCATCACCTCTCTTCTCCTCCCAAAGAAAAGAATCTACCCAGAAGTCTAAAGGTAGCAGGCCAATCTGTCATTTCTCAGTAAGGAAAGCAGTGAGACCAGCTCTGCTCACAGTGAGGAAGATCTTTCTCACCAGAGGCCTGACTGCCTTCTGACTGGGGTGTTTGCATCTCCAGAGACCGAGGGGTGGCTGGTGCAGGGACTGGGAGGGGCCAGGGTGACCCCCCCGGGCCCCGCCCACTCTGCTGTCTAGTGAGTCTGTGATTGATCTTTCCAGTCGTTTGACTTAGGGGACATGGGGCTGAATCACAGATGCATCTCTTTTGTTATCTACAATACATATTGCCTATATATTAAAATATATAAAATAATTTTAATAATATGTATACAGAGTTTGGCACAAATAACGCCCCTTTTTTATTAGAAAATCTTTTATTACAAAATCATAAGCATGTGATTCTGTAACAATGCTATCACACTCAAGCACACCAAATGACATTTTAGGTGAAACATTCAAATTAAAACTGTAAATTATTACACCCATGTTATTACCCTACCAACCACACTCAAGAAGGCCTTACTTCGGCAGGACCCTGTGTGTGTGTATAATATTATATACATAATTGCAAAGCTCCTGTCCTGAGATGCTCCAGAAATCTTCCAATGCTTTTTCTCTTCCACCACAATTTGGGAAATTTCCTACATTTGGGGGTTCCAGTGACCTTTTGCCACTTCTGAAATTAGTCTTGACTTTTCCAGTGTCTTCTGATAGACATGTATGAATTACATCAAAAACCGTGGTTGAAAAACAAACAATAGTTGAATAAAAGAGGAATAATAGATTTTTTGGTGTCATTGGTTCCAACTCTCCTGCTATCGGATGAGTGAATCACTAGGCCAGTATTTCTCAAACTGTCATCTGAGGACCACCTAAGGCCAGATAGGTGGGGCCCTTTGTTAAAAATGCATATTCAGCCCTGGCTGATGTAGCTTAGTGGATTGATCGCCTGCGAACCAAAGGGTCGCTGGTTCAATTCCCAGTCAGGGCACATGCCTGGGTTGTGGGCCAGGTCCCCAGTGGAAGGGTGCGTGAGAGGCAGCCACACACTGATGTTTTTCTCCCACTCTTTCTCCCTTCCTTCCCCTCTCTCTAAAAATATATAAATGAAATCTTTAAAAAGCAATGCATATTCAAAATAATCCATATTCTAGGAGCCCCTTCTCAGACCTTCCAAATGAGAATCTCTTGGGAAGGACCAAATGAATCTATTTCTTTTGTAAATGCTTATTTTATCCTTAAGATCAAAGCTCCACACTTTGAGAAGCACCGCCTACACTTGACTGACATCACTGGACCAGGAAGGCCCTTTAAAGGGTCTGATTCGTCCCTGTCCCACCGATACCTTGCACTGCATCTGACAAGGCCACGCACGATAAATATGAGTTATGCTGAACTGAGCAAATGAAATGAGACACCTCTGTGACCTCAGACTAGTCCTTGGGTTCTGACTCTGCATTTCCAAAGCCAGATGCCCCCTCAGAGACTCCTGGTTGGCACTCCCCAGACCCGGCTCTGGCCTATTGTTGGGCTCACTTGCAGCCACAGAATCTAAGGCCAGATCGGTGCCCAGGCTGCTGACCTTCACGCAGCTGCCCAGCTCAGAATCAGGCTAGACACAGGCGCATCTGTGATGGGCAAACTTCCTTTAGCCTCTGTCCTCCTGTCCTTTGGGGACAACTGCGGGGCCGGCTGCCCAATCCCATAGACTGCTGTCCCACCCAGAGTGTCTGTGATCTTGGCCTGCGATTCCCAAACCTCCTTGGAAGCAGCGTAAATCAACATATTCCTACTACAGAGGACAAGATAGTTTGAATATAAATTTAAAAATACAGAGAATGTTGGCTCCTCTCTATTTGCTGACCTAAAGTTCTATTCTCTGGTGTCAATACGCCGTTGACGCTGCCTAATCGTGACCACGTCAGCAACAGCAGCAACAGCCCCGCATGTGGGCTACTTCAGGTAATCTTCTGTGCTGTCCAGTTTTGTGGGTTCCGTTTCACAGACCAGGACCCAGAGAGTCACCCGTGGTCATGGAGTTGGAGGTGCTGCTCCCGGTCTCTGACCTCGCCCATCCTGTGGGCCTTCACTAGACTTCAGGTGATGTTTTAAGGGACCCAACTCCTACTGCATTCCACTCTATAATGGAAGGTCAGGATAAGTCCCCAGCATATTTTAGAAATTTTTATATTATTTTGAAAAAAAATTTAATGTGATTTTAAAGCTTTTTAAAGCCACAGATTTGTTTTTTTTTTTTTTAAGTCAAATAATTCTTAGAAGGAAGGTTAACATATAAAAGCAATACAGATGGACCCGAAAGGCCCGGCACCCACCCTCTCAGGCCCCACAGATCGATTTGAGAAGCACCGGAGAAGGTAACGCTTTCGGAACTTTGCGGCTCAGAGGGCCCGGCTTTGAGCCGCAGCGCTGCCAGGTGCCAGCGCTGAGGCCTGGCGCGCGTGGTGGCTGGCTCTGCAGTGGTCTCGGTTGTAAAGATGGCGAGCATCCTGCCACGTGTCTGATTATGACCCAGTCGTTGATTAATAAACTTGAACTAATGGCTAACAAATCCGGTAAAGAAACAGGCTCTACTTTTATGAAGAGATTAAAGCTAGCCACAATGAACAAGTTGCATTACAAATGTGTGATAAACAAGAACTTGGACAGAAATGAAGCCCTAAAGTAAAAGGTTACAGAGGTGGTCTCATTTCTGTTTGTACTTTGCTTTGGACCCTCTTGCCCCACCTGTTTCCCAGTTACAGACAGAACACAGCTACGTTTCAAATGAACCTGGTCAAGTTGGCACAAATTCAGTATCAGTAGTACCTGGAATTAATAATAGGTTATTTATCAGAATTCTCACGTTTATAAATATATTTAGAGAGGAAGTTGATAATTCTGTAATAAAATCTTTAAGTCCAAATATTGACGATTTGAGATTGCTAGTAAAGATTTTTTGGAGAGATTATGGAGAAGTAGGATGCCACCTTTCGCCTTTGTTCTGTTTTCAGTCCTCACTGTTACAGTCGTTGGTTTCTTTTCCTCTCCAGGACACAGCGAAGAGGACACTGTTGCAGTGAATGACAGTTACCTCAGCATAAGCTGCGGGGTGTGTCTGAGGGTCCTGTTATCCTTTTCATATTCAACTATGAGGTGATTCTTGTCATTATCCTCACTAGGTGTGGTTTGGTGCGCCGATGGTTCGTGTTTCATAGAAAATGCAAAACGAGATCTGATGTGGCCAGGAAATCGATATTTGTTTTTTATTTTTAAAGATTTTATTTATTTATTTTTAGACAGAATGGAAGGGAGGGAGAAAGAGAGGGAGAAACAGCAATGTATGGTTGCCTCTCACATGGCCCTCACTGGGGACCTGGCCCGCAACCCAGGCATGTGCCCTGACGGGGAATCGAACTGGGACCATCTGGTTCCCAGCCCGTGCTCAATACACTGAGCTACACCAGCCAGGGCAGATATTTGTTTTGCAAAGAAAAAAGTTGAATAGGTTTGGTTTAATTAATTACTAAATCAAACTATAAATGATTACTTAAAGTATGGTTACTGACTGTTTTATATTAACCACTACTTTTAACCTTAGATGGGCACTTTTAAACTTTGAGTTGTTTAACCAGACGAGACCTGCAATTTGGGTCTCCTGCCAGCAGGGGGTGGAAGATAAGAAACTCACTTTGTTTTGTGGCATGTGGTCCGGCTCTTACCTATGAAATGTTTATTCATTTATTTTAGTGAAAAGTAACTCTTCCCAAAATTAGATGATATGGTAAATTGTACTGTTAGAATTCAGTGAAAAGAGATACTAAAAAATCAGAGAAATACTAAAAAAGAAAGACCTAGGCATATTTTGGCACCCTTTTCAGCAGTTCTTGGGTGTTATCCATCTACCCTGGTTTCATCACCATACTTCCCTTTTTCCTGATTTATGTAAAATGTCACCGGGAAGATCAAGGCCTCTGAAGACAGTTCCCACCTCCAGGACTTGACTCACCACCAGCTCTGTGTAGGGCTCCTGGTTTGTTAACTCCTTGTGAGAAGGATCATGTGTCCTTACCTGTGTTTCCTCCCAGTTCTCCCTCCAGCTCCCCCAAGACGAAGGCTCTGGGCATCTCTGTGTACACCCCCCCCCCATAATTACATTTTTTCTATTAGGAAGTAAATATCTATTACAAAGTAAATTACTCATAAAGAAGAGAGAGATGTCTCCTGCCCCAATAGGGATCTTCTAGACCGGGTTCTACCTAGGTTTCCCATGGCCCTGGCTGGGTAGCTCAGTTGGTTAGAGTGTCGTCCTGATACTCCAAGGTTGTGGGTTTGATCCCTGGTCAGGCCACATGCAATAATCAACCAATGAGTGCATAAATAAGTGGAACAACAAATTGATGTCTGCCTCTCTCTCTCTCTCGCAAATCAATTAAACTTAAAAACAAGAGGAATAATTTTTTTAAGAGAACGTTAAAAAATAAAAACAAACATGGAAAGGAAGAGTCATGACAGGTGCAGGTCCCGAAGCTGGGCGTAAGATGAGGCTGCTCTTTCGGACGTCCTTTCGGGCTCTGTCACGTTGGAGATCAGCGTGCAGTTTCTCAGGCGCCCAGCAGAGTCCGATTTTCCTTCCACGTGGGAAGAGACACTGTTTGTTAGTGCAACAGCAGATGACACAATTCGTTTGTGTTGAGGAGCCGCTTGTGCAAAAACAGTTGTCATTAAGGACCAGCACCACGCGCTGTGCAGCAGGAGGCCCGTATCTGAGAGCCGTGGTAATGGGAGGCCCGGGGGGCGGCAGGTTCATGGTCCTTGTCCGGTCCACCCACTCTCTGCTCTTTGCGTGGAGGCAGGTACGTGCACCAGGTTGATGTATCCTATCTCTCTCACTCCCCACCTTTCCTTCTCTACCTCTGCCCTCCACCCCATTCCTGCCACCTCCCCTCGCCCTTCCTGACCACCGCCCCCTACTGTACCACCCCTGCCAACAGTGAGTCCTGTCCATAGTGAGTGCAGCCCAGGGACAGTCCACCCCCATGGTCTCGCTGTGTCGCAGTCGTTGGTTGCCCAGGGAAGATGATTTCACGAACAGCCTTAAAACCTCTCAAGATGTAACTTCCGAAGGTCCGCATCTAATTACCACAGAACTTTCAAAAACAGCATTCAACCTGGTTGAAGGAGAAAGGAATTTTAAAAGCTCTTGCCGCATTTAGCAACAAGCTACATATTCTGTTACTTCCTCTTGAAATTTTTATTAATTAACCATGTGTTTTTACTTATTTTTTTTATCGTCACTAAAATGTTGGCTTTTGCCATAGTGGGTGTTTTTTTCTGCTTGTTGTTGTTTATTTGTTCCTAAACGTTGCCGTTGTTTTGTTTACTCTGTGAATAAGATCACAAAGTCAATGAACCAAGGTTTCTTCTGTAATGAAACCCAAGCGGTGTCAAAGTTTTCTACAGTCACATGTGAAGAGACCAAGTATTCTACTGCATTTAAGATGTACCTGCGGCGGGCAGTGGACGTGTGATTCTAGAAAGGGTGCCAGGCTTTTCAAGAATCACATTCTGACTGAGGAGTCAAGTATTAGAAGAAAGAATGTTTTTTTGGGAGAACGAGACCCTCTCTGGGCCATCTTGGCAAATTGTAATTTGGGAGAGAGCAGCCTGAAATTAGTTAATCTAATTTAGACTGTGAGAAAAATGCAGCCATTTCAGAAAGAGCGTGGATAATTTCAGCCTGAAAGCAAATTTTAACTGACAAGACTATCTCCAGCCTTGTTAGGCTAATGAAACCTTAACTAGGTTACAAAGAAATAAGAATGTGAGAGTTTGAAATGGACCTGCGGAGAAAGGGGGCAATTTCAGATAATGGGTCTTATTTTGGGTGGAAGGCGGGTTTTGTCTGGAAAAGAATAGCTTTAGCCTGGTTAAGATAATGAAGCCTTAACTAGGTTACAAAGCCATCAGAGCGCGAGTGAACAGAATCAAGGAACCTGTCAGAATCCTGTTAAGAGAATGACAGGCGGAGTTCATGGCGGCAGGGTACCCGGGGCAGGCTACTGTTGATTGACAGACCGTGGTGCATTCCACTTGACTGACACATGGGCAAAGGGAACAGATCTACAAATGATAGCTCGAATGTATTTTGTAATTTTTTCATCAGACTCTCCTTATTCATTTCATAGTTCCTTGATATTATTGGCTCATAGGTAATAAAGAATTTAGCTTTTATTTATAAACCCGTAGTGTTCTGTTTCTGATTGATCTTCTTTCTCTGTATTTAGCCTGCTCAAATTTTAGATTGCCACAAAATATTACATGTTTTTTTAATATAAATGACTCATGGGGCCTGTCTTACCTTCTCTTCGGTGAACCTGCGGTCTCTGGATAGAACAAATGACCGATGGACCGTGCTGCTACAGACGTCTTATAGGAGCAGCTGGACAGGCAAGGGACCCAGACACAGGTTCAACTGGCCTCCAGAAACACAGAGGTGGACACGGTGACATCCGGGCATTCAACACATTCCGCTTTGAGCTCTCGCTGTGTTCCGGGCACCGTGTGAGGTGCTCGGGCTCTGACAGTGAGCACAGCAGACAAACACCCCTGCCCTGGTGGAGATTACATTCTAGTGACAGGAGACAGATAAGCAGCAGATGAAACAAGTGGGTCGATTACCTCATAGGTCAGATGGCGACTGTGGCTGTGGAACAAAGGAAAAGGAAGGGCAGCAGGGTGAGGCTGTGGCAGGGCTGGTGGCGGGGCTGCTGGCAGGGCTGGGCAGAACGTGGTGTTAAGCCTCCCTGCTGGCCCAGTTAGCATTTACTGAGCTCCTGCCATGCAGAGAGCACCGGGGAGGAGTTCACCTTCCCATCCTCCTGTCCATCCACTTGTCTTTCCACCTATTTGTTCAATCCATCTTTCCACACGTATATGCACCCATCTGTCCGTCCATCTGTCTATCCATCCATCCATCCATTTATCTACCCACCTATTTGTTTAATCCAACTATCTACCCATCCATCCACCCCTCCCCACCCCTCCCCCTCCCCCACCCATCCATCCACCCCCCCACCTCTTTGTTCATCATCTCACCATTCC